>JAKSZP010003041.1:0-83302 GCA_022478985.1 Massospora cicadina | reverse complement strand
CAAATTTGAGGTGTTCAATATCGCATGGATCTGAACCCTCCTGAAGTGAGAAGATTTTACCTGTCAATGATTGGGTGCAAATTAGCCAATCATTACCACTCAGATCTGAACCCTCCCAAAGTGAGAAGATTTTACCCACTGGTGATTGGATACAAAAAAAGTCCTTACCACATGGGTCAGTTTTGCCACAAAAATATTCATCCTCGATCTGATAGGCCAAAAGCCTATATTTCCTAATTTAGATGACTCAGCTTTATATATTTTAGCCTTGAATGTCCATGATCATAAAATTCGAACTAGTTTAAATAGGAACTACTAGTATCGAGAAAAGGGCCTTTCTCTAGTTTGCCTTAGAAAAAATAAAACTAAAAAGTAAAATCTTAGTTTTATTAAGATTTTGTTATTTATTTTAAATATTCCATTGTGGAAATCCAGCGGCACATAGCACCAGCAAGCATAGTTACTTGCTGGATTTTGACAAGAACAAACGTACATACCACATGTTTCAGATTTTGCTTTGGATGAGTTTTTTGTTATTCCTCTTAATTTGAGTCCTAACCATTTTCGCCCTCATAACGGTTTTTTGATTTATAAAAATATGAGTAAAATGGCAGTTGAGGCCGCAGCTGCCCCTTCTAACACCCTACTCCACCAGCATCTTCATAGGGCGATGGAACCCCTCTTTGAGGGTATTACTATCCCAAATTTTCCCCATGATTTTGAGGAAGATGAAAAGTATGAAATTGATGAATTTGCTTTTTGTGCAAGCTGCACTTGCATCGGCGCAGTAAAAACTTCTCTTTTTGACCCCAATTCTTTCCAAACCTGCCAGCACATCAAGTCATTCACTTGTGTGCCTGCTTCATCACTTTCGCTGAGCATCAGCTTGCTCAATATGTTGAGGCGATGGAAACCGCCAGCCACATAAACAAGGAAACCCACAAATATACCTCTTATGCCCATTTACCAATGCTCCTACCCTGATGTTATCCGCCATTGTCCACCAGCTAAAGCGGGCACTAAACAAAAGTTTCCCCAAAGCTTCCTCGCCGTCTGATATGGTTTCTTAGGCTGATAGCTGAGGTGCCATATTGAGATTTTTTATTTATGATAATCCCTTTGTTGTCTTGTTTGCAAATAAAAATGCGTAGCGGCCCCCCTTTTGGGTTGGGCGCCACTACTGCTAAAAAATATGCTGATATATTTTTTAGGCCATAAGATAATGGGAAAATGACCAGAGTGACTCATTGGATAGATATGGGAGAGCTTTGTCAATACATACCAAGACTTATTAAAAATCAAAAGTGGAAGAAGTCCAAGTAACTGTTGAATTAAAACAACTTTTGGAGGCCTGTCTACTAAAACCTTCCCAAGGCCCTTGGGTTTCATTTCTGCTGTTGGTTAAAAAGAAAGATGAAACCCATCGTGTGGTTATGGATTACTTAAACTGAATTTAATCACTTAAAAGGACAGCTATCACTTACCTATGATTTCCAATTCCCTTCAGATGCTGGCTGTCTTGCAGTTATTCTCCTCTATGGATTTAGCCAGTGGATACTGGCAAATATACCTTGCTTAAGAGGACTGAGAGAAGTGCGCTCTATTTGATAAATAGGAACTGTTCAAATCAACTCAAATGCTGCAAGTGCTGTGTAACGCCCCTGCTACGCTCCAGTGAGCCATGAATGTCATCCTAGGGGACCTGAAAAGGCCCTTTGTCCTGGTATATTTTGAATATAATACTATATTTTCCCAAACTTTTAGCTCCTATCTTGACCACCTAGACCAAGTAATTTATTGACTATGGTCAGAATCCTTAGATTTGGAACACTCAAAATGCGCATTTTTCCAGCGATAATTAGAGTTTTTAGATAATAAGGTAACAAATGAAGATATCCTCCAACTGCCAGATAAGGTTACAGCTGTACACCAGATGTCCACTTTAAAAAAGTCTAAGGGAAATCCATGTATTTTTGGGGACAGTCAGTTATTAACTCCAATTTATCCCTCATTTTGCCAAACTCCCGGAGCCCTTGGTCTACCTGTTACAGAAAAAGTGCTTCCATTTGGAATCATTATAAGAACCTTAAAATAATGCCTTACAATTGGCGTTAACTAAATCTCCTAAGTTACTACCTCCAAATCTAATAAACCCTTCCTGTTTTTTACTGATACCAGCAATGTTGCTATTGGTGCTATTCTGGAGCAACATGACGACAAACAGGTAGACCACTCAATTATATATCTCATCATGACTCTCTTTATTGCAGAATGGAACTATAGAATCACTTAGCGTGAGTGATAAGAGGTAATATTAGACATTAAGCATTTCCATCCCTTTTATTTATAGGACATACTTTACTGTAACAACTGATCACGCCTCCCTTCATTGGTTCCAACCAATGCATGATCCTAATTTCTGATTATCCCAGTGAGCTTTGTGATTACAAAACTATAATTTTATAATTTTTCATCAACTCAGCGCCAATCACCAAAATTCTGATGACCTCTCCTGTTTACAAGTCCTGACAGTTCTACTGTTGAGGAGGATTGCCTATATGACCTCCCTTGTTGCTACAATTTATGGTCATTAGAAACTTCTTAAATCCAAAGTGAGCTTAGACGTCAAGTGGCCAATACTCAGATAAACAATAGCATGCTCTTAAAATTGGTAAATAAAAAGTGGCTCCGTTATGTCAACCCCTTTAATTGGACCAAGGTCGTTATGGAAGGGCATACTATTACTGGACATGGTGCAGTACAAAAAATTCACCAACGGTTGAAATCTCAATATTGTTTGGGATGGAATGCTCAGCTCGATCCAGAATGCTTTGGATGCTTGTATCACCTGTCATCAGCATGATAAGCCCAATACAAGGTTTCAACACTGAGTAGTTGCTCCTAAATCCCCTTTCCATACAGTAAGTATTGACATTATAGATCCTCTGCCTACAGGAGTCCATAGTCACTAATATATTTTGCCAGTGGATCATCTTATCAAATTGATTAAAGCTGTATTTGTCCAATGTCCACTGCCTGAGCATCCGCCTTATTTATGTACCAAATTTCTTCACATGACATGGTAGTCCAAAGGTGCTTCTGTCTGACAACGGCCTCAATTTTACCTCAGAAGTAATCCAATAATAGACGGCCCTATTTGACACCTATCAGGCTTTCATAGCACAATACAACTCTTCCACTAATGGAGCTCTAGAAAGGCTAATGGCACTTTTATCTATATTTTTGAGGAAGATGGCCTCCACCAACCC
This sequence comes from Massospora cicadina, assembly GCA_022478985.1. Taxonomy (NCBI): domain Eukaryota; kingdom Fungi; phylum Entomophthoromycota; class Entomophthoromycetes; order Entomophthorales; family Entomophthoraceae; genus Massospora; species Massospora cicadina. The sequence continues at coordinate 80,033 of JAKSZP010003041.1, read as the reverse complement.
GCTATGATGGAATCACTTTCTCCCAAGTGCCCTTCTTGCCTATTGGGTCAGCTATCACAGAGCTATAAAAGTGTCCTCCTTTAAAGAGCTTTATGATTGGAACCCCTCTTAACACTTAATTTTCAACCCTTAATAATGTCAACCACTCCTGAAACTTTTTAAATAACTCTACATGCCTTAAGGATGAGATTATATGACTGCAGTCCCTGGCCATGAATGCTTTGGTGCATACCATGACCAAGGAGATGGGATGAAGTAATTTATGATGACACTCTTTGATGGTGTACCAATCAGTAACTTAGTAATTCTCTACCACCATTATCCCAGGGTAGAACCAGAAAGCTTGCAACATCTTGGTCTGGTAGATATAAATCACTACATAAAAGTGGGTCAGAATATTCAATCATCAGCACTGATAAAGGTATTGTCATCAACCAAGTACATGAGTGAATTCTCAAAAATTTTGTACCCCTCCGAAAGGATCTCAGGGGGAATAGTCATAACTTGGACCCTGACAAAAAAAATTAGACAAAGTTAAGCCAAATCTCATCCGCCTACTGATAATTTTGATTCCAAACTCTATGTTAACAAAGGCATCTGCCCCTGAATCATCTGAAAGAAGAAGAAGAGATCTGGATACTATTAAAACCAAGGCTACAAAGAAGCCTTCCTATTGATTATGGAAGAAAAGTATGAAGCAAAGGAAGACATCTCGTCACGTGCATCTTCCTGAAGTCCAAAGAGATCCCAATCATCATTCCACTACAAATCATCCCATGCACAGCAAACACTATCGCCTTATAAATATCCCAAGCCTTAAATCAATGGCCATCGTTTTTCACTTTTGTAATTTTATAAGAGCTTCCTAGCTTTATAATTTTTATTGATATTATTCATCAAGCCATGGTCATCCTGGTGGTTCTGGACACTTGTTGTATTAGAAAAATACCCACGTCCAACTCTTAGCAGCTTTGATGCTTGCCCCTAATCTGGCCCTGCTATCTACAGTGCTAACAGAGGCCCCTTATAAAGTGCTTTCATAGTATAAAGAGAAATTATGATGCTTCCTTCTGCAACTATGTACTACTCCTTAAAACTAATTATGAAGGGAATTTCATTTGTTGAATTCTAAGTAAGAACACAAGAGGTAATGTGAATATTGAAGCTGATTTGCCAACGTCAGGGTGACTAGTTCTTATAGATTGCTCAAGTTGACATCCTATATTATCTTAGGCAAATTGAGAATCTATATTGCAAAACTCTGCAAGTTAAGGACGCAACTATTGAGAAATTCATATATGCCGTGACACTTCTTGATTATGATATTCAAATTTAGAGGAGCTTAACTAGCTGGATGAACATTATTTTTTATAAATATCATTATTTGCAACTTCAGTAGATAGTAAAGATTCAGAGCAATATATTTAAATATAGAAGTTGGTTTGCATATCTCAAGTATGGCTGAAACATCACCCTGAATGAACAAATCCTTATAAAAATAAATCAATAATTTCACAAAAATTATAAAAATTAATATGATAAATAGTGTGGTTAATTTAAGGCAAATAAACTTGCATATCAACATAAAAGCTTCAAAAATTTGGTTAGAATTAGGAAGCTGTCACTCTGAGTGGTACTGACTCATTTAATGATGCTGAAAACCCTATTAGAAGGGGAAGAATCCTTTCTAGAAGGACAATCCATAATAAGACGGTTTCACTGTACCAACTCAGTAAATCTGACGGGGAGCACCAGATTCTTGTTGAAAGTCCAGGAGAAAAAGCAGATGACTACAAATTTCATAGAATGAGCCACACATTCTGTTGGATGCAGAATAATGAAAAGTTAAAATAAGTGTCAGGGGGTGGAAGGCGAGTTGGTAAGGGCGTATGGCTACCAACCTGAAGGTTGCAGGTTCAATTCCCGCCCTTCACACATCAATTGGGGTGCCAGCTGAAGGAAGCTATTGGCGGTTAGTAGGTTTAATAACACGAAAACCTTACCCATGACGTAACCAGAAAAATTTGAGTCCTGATCTGGAGGTGGAAAAACTTTCTTCGACAGAGTTGACCCTGTTCAGGTTTCATGTCATTTCTTTCTTTCTTTCAGTAATGCCTGTCCCCTGGTCGGCTTGCCTCATTTAAATAAAATTAAAATAAGTGTCAGGATTTTCTCAAATAGCTGCAAAACTTTGACCTTGACCTTTCAAGTCATATATATTTATTTTAAATTTATTGCAGTGAAAGCCAACCATGGGATGGACACTTCTGAATATGACTCAGAAGAGACAAAACTTAGTACCAGGGAAGGCACCCCAGAGAAGCGATGCTATCTCTTGTTGCCAGCGGGAACGCCACTTATGGGGAGGGGGAGGGGACGTGTGGAGAGGCCGTAGCCACAACTGAACATGTGTGGAGGAAGGGGTCTGATTTGATGAACCAGACTGGGAACCAGGAGGAACCAGCTGTCAGCAATGCATTGGGAGGTATCCAAACATCCACACTTGAAAGTGGTCCACCAAATGAGACTGGAATCTGTGGACAGCTTCTGGGAGGGTGGGGGTGGAGCCTGCGATGGCATCTAAGGCAATCGTGTGGATGGTCCACATGGCGATTGCAACCACCAAAGCACAGAGGGAGGGTGGAAGAGAGGGGGCCATTGATAGAGCAAACATATTTCTTGACAGACTGAAGGAATGCGTTTGATCCAGGCCCAGCAGACGTTGAACTTCGTGCCATATCACTTTAGAGGTAGGGCACTTCTCCAGGCGGTGGAACAGCGTTCTGTACTGGCCACACATGACACAGGATGAGTGTAAAGTGTTAGAGCGCTCAGCTGTGTGATACACCCGCATCAGGCAGCGCCACACATGGGAGCAGACTTGAGGCTGCAACAGAGGATGGTGTATGTATTTCCAGATAGATTTTTGGGTCTCAATGGAGAGAGGGATGTCCATCATGTCCAGGTAGTCCACCCTGGATAGGACATGGGGCTAAATGGGGATTACATCATCATGGATGGGTAGCCCCGGTACCTCTTGTGTGAACTGAGGAGAGGGGCGGCCTCTTTGGGTTGTATGTCCGCTAATAAAAATTCTCCACTCAGTGCTCCACATGGAGAGTAGGCTTTGTTTGTAGTGGGTTTTAGTCCTGTGAGGACCTGTGGCCGATGTGTGTGATGCAAGGTATTTTATCAGGGAGTGGGGGTTGATGGATTGTTGAGGCCCAAGGCGCAGGAGAAGTTGGAGCGGGCTGCGCGGGACCAGTGTTGGGAGGGGAGTGTAGGGGCGGTGATGGCCACAATCCAGGTGCCCAGGATCTTGGTAGCATGGGCTTTGAAGTCAAGCAGGCCCATGCCACCATGATGATTAGGGCCAAACATGACCTCTAGCCATACTGATGGAGGGAGGCCTGACCAAAGCCATCCTTGCAGCAAGGCATACAAGAATTTGAAGAAGCTTGGGGATAAGGGGATGGCGTGGGCTCTGAACCAGACTTTGGAGAGGAGCATAGAGTTGGCTAAAACAACCCTGCCAGTAAGGGAAGTAGGGTGGGCTCTGAGAGAGGCGATCTACTTCGTCACGTTGTCCAGAATATGGCACTCCATTACTGCTGACATGTATCCGCCTGCCTCCATCCACACGCCCAGATGGCGTACCGGTCCTATGGTAGGACGTGGCGCAAAGGGGAGCACCAGTGGGGCGGTGTGTGTTGAGTTAGTAGGGCGAGGACGTGGGGAGCAGATGGGCCAGGTTGTGAACTAATTGCTGGGGTCCAGCAGTTCTGAAAACGACCAAGGAGGATGATTTCAGTTTTGGAAGCGTTCAGTGCCGCGTTTCTTACCCGGGAATACTCCTGGATGAGATCTTCAAGCGCGCATGCATAATGATTATTAGACACCCCAACCACACAATCATCTGCGAACGCCATTATCTTGACTGGGGCTTGGCCTGGCACATGGACCCCAGTGAGTTGGGCATTCACATTTCGCAGTAGTGGGTCAAGGCTGAAGTTGTATAAGAGTGGGTTGAGGGGGTCCCCTTGTTGCAAGCCCCTTTGAGGGCGGACTACTTCCATTAGGAAGCCAGGGCCACGTACTGCCATTGTTGCAGATTTCGTGAGCAGCATCACCCAGTTGATGAAGCGAGGGGGTAGGCGGAATTGATAAAGGCAGGCCCTGAGGTATTCCCAGTTTACTCTATCATAGGCATTTTGGTCCAAGAATACAAGTGCCCCAGAGGCTGTGGACTGACACACATTAGCCACAGAGTGCACGTTATCCCAAATTGACCTTCTGGGTATGAAACCAAATTGTTCTGGGGAGATGGTGGAAGATGCTACATTCCCTAAACAGTTAGCCATGATTTTTGTTAAAATTTTAGTGTCTGTGTTTGTTAGAGAAATGGGGCGCCAGTTGGCTAAGTCTAGCTTATCCCCTTTCTTGAAGAGTGTGATGCTAAAGGCCTCATGTCCTCCTGGTAGGAGGCGTGTTTTCAACAGGCTTTGGTTAAGTGAGGCGAGCAGCAATGGGGATATATATTTGAAATACTTTTGTAGAACTCATATGGAATGCCATCTGGGCCTGGGCATTTTTGGTTTGGCGCACCGCAAATGGCTGTCCATAATTCAGTCAGAGTAATCAAATTCATTATTTCCGGGTATCAGAAAATGGTGTGGATGTGGGCTCAGTTGAGAAATTCCGCCACTTCTGCCAGCTGAATTGGATCGGATTGGATTGGTACAACTCAGAGTAATACTTTTGTGTTTTGATTGCCACTTCAGCTGGTGTATCTGCAAAGAAATCATCTGATCTTCGCACCTGTGTGCAGGCCACACTCTGGTGTGGTGAGAAAATTTTTTTAAAGAAATATGCGGTGCACTTGCCACCTTTTGTGATGCATGTGGCCCTGTACTGAACACAAACCCAATGTTTGTGTTGCATTTTGAGTGCGTTGAGGTGGGCAGCTGCCTCCACCCACTTCCAGCCCCATGCAGAGCTGTATCCCGTAGCCGAGATGTTGGACTCCAGGTGTGCCAACTCTTCCAGAGCGCGCGAAATGACCGCCAATGTGGCTTGTGAGCGTCTGGAGGAGAGATGGTGAGAGCGGCGGATGGTGTCATCTTTGAAAGTTGCCCATGTGGAAATGGGGTCCACGCAAAATGTTGCAACAAACTTTTTTGCCAAAGTTGCTGCTTCCATCCACGTGGAAAATCCTGGTGACGCAAGCTCAGAGGGGCGGATTTTGCACCAATGTGGGGCCTTAGCAGCTGTGACAGGTAGGTGGTAGGTTAGTAAGACCAGTTGATGGTCGGAGAATTCCATTTTTGTTCTTTTGAAGTGGGAGATGTGGGGTTGGAATTTCGCCGGCATTATGATAAGGTTGATGCAGGTCATGGACCTTAGTTGGCCATTGTGGACGTGGGGACACATCATGTTTTCGAGCAGCAGGGCATGTTGCAGCAGCACATCCATTAACCCAAGGGTGACCTTTAGGAATGCGCAGTTCTACATGACCCTGGGGGGCGTGGGGTGAGGAGGCCACCGGTCTGTTGGTGTGTTTAGCCAACATTCCTGTCGCTGACTAGGAAAGAGTCTGGGGGTAGCGGGAGGGATTTGACTGATGAGAAAAATTCCCGATGCTTGCGTGCACCATTTGGGGCATAGATGTTGACAATTGCATGCGCTACATCAGCCCACAAGAAAGTGACGACGAGCACTCGGCCATTTAGGAATGTTTCTGAGGATACAATTTTGAAAAAATTATTTTTCTGAATTAGCACCCCTCAGTGCTTCGACCAAAAGGATAGGGATGGGAGGAACATTGTTTTCCAAGCTTCCTCAGAACCTCATGGACAGTGGGACTCCTGGATGGCCAGGATATCCACGGGTAAATTGTGTTGTAAAAAACTCAGTTTTCTAGCCTGGGACGGGGAGGCCTTGAGTCTGGCGATATTCAGCATCCCTAAAGTGAAGGTTTTCCCCATTGCACCTTAGGTGTGAGGGGATGGGCACCTGGGCCCACCAGCCCCCTCTAGATCCCCATAGGCCTTCACAGCAGCGTGGGTGTTAGCAGCAACGCTATTGGGGTTTTTGTTAATCTTTGCAGAAAGAGTTGCGTTGGCTTTAGCCTTTGCTTTTTGTTTTCCCAACGTCGGACAAATTTTTTGCGTTGCAGATGAGTTTGGTGCACTGTTGAGTGGGTCAAAAAAAACTTTAGTTGGGATGGGTCCCAAGTCAGTTTTGACTGGAGCTTGGGTGCAATGATTGGGTGAGATTGAATCCCCCATTGATCCTCAGATTGAGTGGTCCGCTCAGCATGGGCTTCCCAATCTGATTGGTTGATGAATTCCTAAGTTGCTTCCACTGCAAAGGTTTCCATGTCCTCCTGGCATTGTGAATGTGGGATAGCGGTATTGGCTTTGGCCGCTTCCTTGGCCGCGGTCCTGCGGGCCTGCTTGGCCTTCTTCCACTCTTGCGGGGAGATAGGCTTTACCAGTAGGTAGCAGCCTTGTACTCCCCATGGGAAAGCCTCTTTGGTGCTTGTGGTTGGTTCGTAGTGCGCCTCTCCACTGGCCATGGCCGCTGAGGGGTGCTCTTGGAATATGAAACCCTCCTTGGTGGGGCATGCATGCACCTTATGGCCAAACACATCACAGTGGGTGCAAATGGGGGGCGCGCTGTCCACGGTCACCCAAAATAGGTGGGTGGTATGCCCTGCAATATTGATAAAAGTGGAGTGCAGGATCTGGGTTAGGTCCTTCACGATCTCCTCAGTTGGGGTCAGAACTGCAATGGCTTTGCCGGTGCACAGGTGTGGCATCAGTGTGAAGCGTTGCATTTTGAAAGTTTTTATTTTGCCATATATGGCGAGACCATCTTTCTGTTGTTGTTCCAAAATGTCACGTTTTACTGTAGTAGGCAAAAAGTCAAACGTGAGGAAAATGGTTTGATTTTGTCCATCTGGTGTGTTTGGTTTTGATAACCTGTTGCCCTTCGAGGAGGTCAACCACTATGTGCACTGCTGCAGCCTCATCTGCTGCCTCTTTGCTTTCAAAACCTAGGTCCAGCCAACTGCGTGACATGGAGTGAGGTGCAACGTACACCATGGTTGGGAAAATTGTGTGCACATCTTCACAAAATTTTTCCCATAAGGCCATTTGTTGGATGTCCAGAAACACGCGGACTCTGAATTCCACCAATGAAAGTGGCCAGGAGTGTGGCATGTTGATGTACTGGTTGCATCGTGCTTGCCATGCGAGTATCTCTGGGGAAATAATGACTGCCAGTTTTTTAAAAATTTTGTCTATTTCGATAGTTTCTCTGGGGCGTTTTTGAACGTTGGAGGCTGCAGGCCTTCCACCTGCTCCTCTTACCTTACTTGCCCAACTGCTCCCTGAAATGGGCGCAGACTAATCTCCTCTGTGAGATTATCAAACTAGATTCAGTCTTGAATTAATTAGGTTGCAAAAGTGATTGCAATGAGAAAGAAAAGTTCAAATCATATATATTTAGGTAAGTTTGGACTATATTTTATTTTGATTTATTTATCAGTCAATCCTATAATGGGCTTAGGCCCAAAATTAATATTGATACAAATTTAAATAGATTTGAAAAATTTATAGTGATAGAATACACTATTAAATGAATCCAGGATGAATCACATTTAGTGCTCCACTAGCTAGTAGAAACCAAGGCTTTATTTTAACCTTGTCTTAACTTATCCCTAGCTTTATTTTACATATTATACCCTTCTGACTATTTGGTAAAGTTCCTTTATTCTTACCAACATGATAAACGCTAATTTGTTCCATATTGTCACATAAGTTATACTATCATCACTCAATTTAACTTTAAGATAGATTATCCTGCATATCCATTTATGATTTACATCTATTCTTTAGCCTAAACTTATATAGACTATAAATAGTACTAGTTTATATTTTAATAAAGTACTTTTTTCTACTCTTAATTTTATTTATTTTTTTGTTCCATTATTATCCTAACCATATCATCCTGCAGAGTAAGCTTTGAGGGCATGACTTTAGATTCTGGGTCAAAACCTAAAAAAAGTATATATAGTCCTTACAAAATAAATCTTAAAATAAATAAGTTATGTAAGCAGTAAAAAATTAATATATACAGGATTGCTTCTTTATTTGTTTAAATTGCTCTAAACTTATAGGCCAATTAGGCACTTAATGATACATAGACATTTCAAATTAATAGGTGAATTAATTTTTAGGTATAAGACTTTATCTTAGTTGTTAAATAAATGGTATGAAATGGTGCCATTTTTTTCCCTTAAAAATAGGAGAAATTATCTAGGAAGTTCGTCTGCTACACCAAGCTTCATAAGAAGCCATCACTTGCATCATAACATCTTTATCAAAAATTTTTTTATCAAAACTGAAGGGTGGTGTAAACTTTTAGGTCTAAGTTTACTCAACTACCCCCTGAAGTGAGCACTAAATGTAAAATTTTAAGTCTACTGCACAAGTTCTAATGTATGCAATCATAACTTTTTTGACTAATAATCTGATAATATGGGGGTGGTTGATACTAGTATGAAGACAAGTATCCAGCTGATGTTTTCACAACCAAATGTCTCTTTTATCAGGTTTCTCTTCAGTAAAAGTACTGAAAAGCTTTCTTCAACCCACTGTGTAGGTAATTAAATTATCTTTGCACTGGAACTTAACCTCTTATAATTAGGTTTGGATGTTCTGGGGGACATGAGTTCTTCCAAACAACAGGGGAAATCGTATCCCTTAAACTCTTCTTCTAGAGTTGGCAAACTTCTGAATCACATTAGAACTTAACCAATTTTCAGTAGTTTCAGTGATTCCAGAAAACTTGTACCTTCCTCTCTTGCTGCAGGAGCCACGTAGAGCGCAAGATAAATAGATAGGGAAACTATTATCTAAAATAAATGTCCTATGAAAATGTCTGCTATATTTAATTAAATCAAGGGAATATATAGGGGAATACGTCGCCCAACTTTTCTGTTAACGCCCCAATTGGAAATGGCAGCTTTTGCTGATGGACTAACACCATGGAGTCATCCAAAATAAAAATCTTCCTCGTCTGTTTAGCCAGATTTTGCCACTGACTAGAACATGACCATTTCTTTGTTAAATCAAAGAAAGTTTCACAATGGCTTTGCTCAGACCCAGTGGATTACCCTTATTAGGCTAGCAACCTGCTTAGGTAATGGGACCTTTTACCCATTAATGCAGGTCACATTACCTAAAAGTTTTACTCAAAACCTGCTACTAAAAGAGTTGTCAACACCCAGCAACTAATCTAAAAACTCTTAATTGGTCAGTGACAAACTCTGATCAATCCAGAATATAAGTAGAAATATCAATTGTTAAATTAGTAATTGAACTATATGTAAATTTTTGGGGGATCTCTCTGATGTAACATTAATAAAACTAGCAGAATCAAATCCTGACGGATCTACTAATATCCCATTGGGAATAACAACCAGAAATAGTTATCATATCTTATGATAAATTACATCTGATATGGTAAATCTTCTATCAGATAAAGCAGATAATATATAATCATATTGAGCTAGATGATGTGGGCATACTAAAATCCCAACACATCCCTCGCTTGACCAGATTATTCAGCAAAAGACAGAAATTTGGAAGTGGATGCTATATTGGGCTGTTTTAATAATTTAGCCTTCAAAGTTAAATTTGACTTTAACTGATCTCAGTCTTGTCAACACTTAACTCATCTCATGCCTTTTTCAGCAACGCAGCTCCTCTTCTCCTTTTCTATTCACTGCTGTCCCACTTGAGCATGGTTCTGATGGCCACAAGCTGTACCAGGACTATTTCAGTCACTCTTGCAGATAATATGTTCTTAAAAGCCTGTATTCCCTCAGGTTGGGCTATTATGGCTCACGCCATTTAAAAATTCACAGTCAGTGTTGTGATTTTTGTTAGTTTTCAAAGGGCAAGACCTTTAAAGGCCTCACAATTAGCATTTGCTAAATATCCTATGATATCTCCTAGTAGAATTTTGTCTCTAGGGAAAATCTCTTGATGAAAAGTGTTTTTCAGCAAGGCAAACCTTTATAAAAAGGCAGTCAAAATCTCTAGTAAACCTAGGCAAAAATTATGAATACAAAAGAGAATAATTTTATATAGAGTTTAGAGGCATTTATATATTGGTTGAAGTCTTAGATTTAATAGAATACAGCAATTTCCAAAATGATGTAGAAAAATGTGATGATTCTGGTGGATATAATCTTTCCCAATTGATTTGGCAGATTCAAATGATCCCCAACAGGCAAGATATTTAGCGAGTAATTCAGTGGATTCAGGAGGTAGTTAAGCCTTTTTGTTACTCATCTTGGAGTTCATCACTCATGGCAATTTTGGAAGCTTCCATGGCAACGTAACTCCCTTGAGCATATTATAAATTATCTTTACTCAAATTTCAGCTGGACTATCATGATTCTCATCATTTCTGACAATGTCCCCTTCAAGATCTTGTCAATGAGTGACATAATTATGAAAAAAATCTGGTGTGGACTTGATTTATAATGGAGACAACTAAACAGAGGTGATTAGTACTCCAATCCTTGACAATAATTCACTCAATATGGCCCTGACCATAGCATATCAGTTTGTGAACCTGGCCCCCTAGCCAGTGGTGATAGAACAATACCAGATCCCCTTCTGGTACTCGGACAAAAAAATTTTAGGAACTGCTTTGATCCACCGCTCATTTACTAATAGTCCTAATAGACTTAGCAGCTAATGCTTGCAGTCAGAATAGTTCATCTTCCAGCCTTTGCATCATGTGCTAGTTGTCTCTGGTGTGGAGGTCTCCAATATGGGTTAGACTCCTAAGGGTAAGACTGGCTCCCTAGCCATATAGATCTCAAAAGGGATGGATCTGGATAGCATAATGGTAACTCTGATATTTTGTCAATAAGCCTCTGGGAGATATCTAATCAATTGAAATGGTTCAGAGTGAGTTATTTTTTATAGGATGGTGACAAGAGTTCCATTTGCTCACTCCACTGCTCCTATGGTAATAGGGTGATATGGATCAGTAAAGAAGGGGTAAGTGTCCATCAATAAATTAAGGTCAATGATTAGTTGGGATATGAAGTTGGTGCTTCTGGAAGTTTTGAATTACACTTCCAATTGGGCAGGCTTACTCTCAAAGTTACTTAGACAGATTCTCCAACAAAAAGCAATAAAATAAAGTAAAAACAGGTTATAAATCTACCTAGTTTTATTATCAGAAGGATGGAATATTTATAGGTTGAAAAATGGTTCAGGATCAATACAATCTAATTAATTGCTGAGCGATTGAATCTTCTGTTCCTTGATCAAGATGAGACTGATGTTTTTATTAACCTCAATAAATTTAAATAATTATGCTCTCCTTATGATAGTGCTGGGAGATTTGGTGGAACAAAATTTTCAAAGTAAAAGAGTATTAGGCAAAATCCTGACACTTCTCCCTCAAGATTTAATTGCGGAGGAGGGTGAATTCTTAAAAATCTGGGATGGTTTTAATTTATCACTATACGGTATCAACCCATCTAGTACTAAAAAAAAACTATACGGTATCAACATGTACAATTGAGTACTCCAATCCTTTTCTAAATATAACGCGATAAGGACCAGACCAGTTGGATCCTAACTTCTTGGTTTGCCCAATAGGCCAATAGTGATAATACACAATGTAATCCCTAATCTGATATTCAGGTAAAGCGGTCTTAAGTTGATTGCTTCTTTGAGTCTCCTTTCACTTAATTACTTCAATTGATTTTATGGCTTGAGCTTGAAGGGGAATAATCTCATCATCCAGATTTCTTATAATTAAATCAGAGCTTTCTGGTATGCTTTTTTTGAGTATTGCCTGAACATTAATAGAGACTGAGGTATCTCGCCCATCTATATGTAAAAAGCGACATGTTGATGACTCAATGATAGCTTTTCAGTATGCAAACAAGGCACTAGTCAAATAAAAGTTCTACTGAGATGGGTCAGTGGAAGCTATCTACCTTAAAATCGAGACTAGAGTTTCATTGACTCATTTGATGGCCCCATTCATGGATGGATTATAAGGAATGACAAATCGTTGGGTAGTATTAAATAATTTAGATAATTCCTGTAAAAGTTGCGAGCTAAAATTAGTCCCATTATCTGACATAAGGACCTTGTGACACCCGTGTTGAGAGATGATGTGCTGGTAAAGGAATAGCGCCATAGTATTAGCAGAGGGGTGGCAATGGAAATGGCCTCAACCCATTTAGCTAAGTGGTCAACAGCCATAAAATGTACTGATGCCCATGAAATCCCTGAGGAAAAGGGCCTACAACATCAATGCTTACCACTTAAAATGCTGAGTAGTCAGGGGAATAACTTGATGTTGATAAGTAGGGTTGTTGGCTCCATGGCTTTACATATGAGACATGAGTTAATGGATCTCATTTAAATTCAGTCATGTTGTTCCAATAATATTGGGTTTTCAACCACTCTTGGGTTTTCTTTAACCCTCTATGACCTACTTGTTAATGTCCTTCCATGATAGCATGGTATCTTGAATTTGGGTGCTGAAGGGTAACCACTTTGATTTGACCTTCTTATACAAAGCTCCTTCCTGGATCATAATATCTTTGGTGATATATTTTAGAAAGGCTCACTTCTCTTCAGATTCATAATCCCACAACTCAGACAGTCCAATAAGATTAGATAGGCGTTCTTCCTTCCCAAATCTAAAGCCAGTATAGGCAGTCAGGACAAACCATCAGCATTTTGATGTTGAGCACCCAAATCATGCATAATAGAAAATCGTAATTTTACAATCTTAGATCCCACTAGGCCATCTCCCATCAGGATCCTTCATATTTTGCAACCATCTTAAAGAAGATTGGTCAGTAATAACAGTAAAATGGTTACCATATAGGATTGTAGAGAAGTTTTTAATTGCTAGAATCACAGCCAAACACTCCTGCTCAGTTACAACGTAGTTTTGTTCAGCTTTGGACAAAGTTTTACTATAAACCGCTACTTGATGATCATTCTGCTCTTTGTCACACTGGGATAAGATAGCCCCAATAGTGATGTTACTTGCATTGGTATGTAAGAAAAAGGCTTATCAAATTGAGGATGAATTAAAACTGGTGCCTTAATCAAAGCCGTTTGCAGAGAATAGAACGACTGTTCCTGTGCTGACCTCAACTCAAATGGCACCCCTTTTTATAAAAGATGGAATAACAATTCAGCCATATCAGCAAACTTAAGTATAAACTACCAATAATACCCAACCATGCCAAGAAAGACTTGTATATCCCGCAGAGAGGTTGGAGGAGGCATTTGTTGAATAGCTTAAATTTTATCTGTCAGAGGTCGAATCCCTTTAGCTGATACTTGGTGTCCTAAAAATTCCATTTCAGTTTAGAAAAATGTTCATTTGGAAGGTTTGAGATTTAGGGAAGAATTCCAAATTCATTTGAAAACTTCTTTTAGATGGCTCAAATGTTTTTGTAAATGTTTTGTATAACAAGGTAATGTCATCCAGATATACCAAAACACAAGTGATATTTAAGTACCATAACATACCATCCATGGTCCTTTAGAAAGTTTCTGGGGCGTTGCTCAATCCTTGTGACATATGGGTTGGTTCAAATAAACCCTCCACTGGAATTTGGACACATGTCAGGATTTTAACCAGATAAATCCTTCTGATGGTATCTGAATTAGGGGTTTCAGTTAGTCGGGTGTAATTGCTGGCTAGTGGCTATTTTGTTACTAATTAATGTTATATGTTGTTTAAGTTTAGGTTCAACAAAAGCCTCGTTCACCGCCAAAAATACCATCCAAAGATCATTGAAGGAGTTTCCAGAGGAAAGCGGATGAATCCATTATGACTCAGCTGAAATGATTCCATCACCTAATTTGGAGCACCAGCAACTCATGCTAAGGATGCTCGAGTTACTATTTATTTATGAGTTTATATACAATCGACCAGCAACTAATGCTGAGGATGGATTGACCTAATATTAATTAGGTGATCAGTGAGCAGATCTGGAGGGAATCGCTATGAGTATGAATGAATAAAGTTTCTAATCTGATAGAGCGTTGTGGCATCAAGAGGATGATGGGTTTTCCAGTAGTTGATTGGCCAAAGAGTACTTGGGCGCAGAAGCCCTGAAAGTAGTATAAATAGTCGTTCATTCCCTCTTAATAAACATTTCTCAATTGCCTATCTTTCTTGTTTGTTTGAAGTAGCTTTGTGCAACTAGAGTAGGGAAGATAGGATAGGAGATCCCTGATAGGTGTGGGTGATCACGCCTGGAGTGGCCAGTGCTGCCAGCTCCCATACCTCCTCCTTATGAGGAACCAGTGGGAACCTGGCCAGCTGGCTACCAGTGGTGAACTGCATAGCCACCAACCCTAGTGGGGTGCAGCGCGGGAGGTGCCATAGCCGCCCAAGAAGGGGTTGGACTCGCTGGTGCATGCCCAGATGGGTTGGTGAAGGGTCACGAGGGTGGGGCAGCGCGGGAGTGCCTGAGCCGCCCAGGAAGGGGGAAGGACTTGCTGGGGCACACGCCAAGGACGCCTGGGGCTAAAGGCAAGCCATTGATAGTTTGTTGGTAGGTTGGACGCAGGACTTATAGTGGTTGGTACGCCAATGAAGGCGAAATAGCAAAGGGCCACCAGTCTTCATAATGGTTGGCCTGGCACACTAGCGGAGCCCAAGGTCAATTTCGCGACAACACACTTAGCTCAGTCTTCCAGGGATAACTCAATTTGCCAGTCTCTACTGGCTAAGTTCATCGTAGAAAATAATTTGAGCCAGCCAACAACCAAAGGAATCATTAATATGAGGTAAAGGATAACTATCTTGTCAAGTAAAAGCGTTCAATCTATGATTATCCATAATCACTTGATGGGAAACATCCTTTTCTTAATCAACAGCCATGGGGAGGCTCAAGGATTGTTAAAGGGTTTCAATAATCTTGCCTCAAATAGTTGTTGCAGATTCTTTAGTAATCTGGGCTTCCTCCACTTTAGACTTATGATAGGGCTTTGCACAAATAGGAAGGTGATTGCCAGTTTCAACAGAGTGCATTATTTTTTTCATCTTACCAAAGTTGTAAGTATGCTTAGCAAAAATGTCAGAGTATTCTTCTAATAATTGAAGTACTTGTTTCTTTTGTTCATTAGTGAGGTGTTTTCTGATTGCAGGCCTCACAGTAAGAATTTCCCAATCACTTTCCAGCCCAAAGCCTTGTAAGCTTCCAAAAGGTTTAACATCATAGATTCAAGATAAGGATATTAACTTGACATAAGCAATTATATGTTTTTGATCTACCGTTTTCAAATCATTGGTAAGGTTCTCCAATAAAACAGATAATGATTCAGAATAAGCATAATCAAATACTCCAGGACAAGACAAGAGTTCTTTAGCAGAAGAGTTAAAAATGCCTTGGACTTGTAACAAATGTCCTTTAGTAATAGAAAAATGTAAAGAGATATAAACAATTACCTGCGATTTTTGGCGTAATGACTAAATTCTTGGGGGAAAAAGTAGGAATCCATTCTTCAATATCCGCCAATGTAGGAGGTAAATTTTACTTGAGGGTCTCCAACATGGTATTGAATAGAAAAAAACTTTTAGACCCCTCCAGCAGACATAACTGACATCTGGTATGAGCATGTTTGGATAGATGTAAGGGAATTCTATACCACAAAAGGGAAAGTGATGAGTTGGGGTAATTAATAATTCCATTGAATTCCCGCAAAAATTGAGTCCCCAAAAAGCAGGTTGTAACTCAAATTATCGAGGATGATAGCAGGGTTTTATAAAAGTTAACTTCCCAATTTTTAGAGGAAGTGATGAAAAGGCTCAATTGACTGAGTACTCTGAGGTCCCACAGTGACATATTCTTCATAATGGTAATTATTGGGCGTTGACTTGATCCACTTGATAAATTTTGATGAGACAACATTTACCGGAGATCCAGAATCAATGATAGCTTTGGCATTGACTTGATTTACATGAAATTCAATATGGGTAATGTTATTTTTAAACTGAGAGGATAAAACAACAAGGAGGTCAAGAAATAGGAGGAATGTTCATCTTTATACTCTACAGGGCTTTTGATGTTCCTGTTGCATACTCATATCATTATTGAGGTGGAGAATCTTATTAGTTTTATCTCTTTTCTTCTTCTCATCAGCTTCTTTCTTATAACAGCAGTCCTCAGTATGGAAATATCAGTGACAGTAATTACACTGAATTGCTCTAGCATTCTCAGGCACAGCGAAAACTCTAGGGCGACTAGGTCTTGAAGAATCATAAGCTTAGGGTTTTTCAGAAAATTGAGAAGGCAATTCCAACAAGGCCTCCTTGATGTCTAATATACTTCTTAAATCCTTCTTTACGCTGATAAGGTAACTTGCATCTGAGTCTTAGAAGTAAAAGCAGACATAACTTCAAAAATTGCATCATCTAGATTTAACCAACCACACGCTACCAAAGTCTTAGCTTCTTAATAGAACTGATGAGCAAAGTCTTTGATAGATCATTCTGGTGGGGCTGTATACCCATAAAAACCTGTTTCTGGAGATGAAAAGGTTTGCTTACTCCCAAATTCTTTGATTAACGCTTCTTTGACCTGAGACCAAGTAGAGCAAGTCATCAAGTGGGGTACCATGATATCATGAGCCAATCAAATAAGGCAATTAGGAAATTAATTCATCTTTTGGTGATCTGTGGCCTCACTTAGAGCCTTCTCATATAGATAGAGGAAGGTTATAATGCTGTCCTCCCCAGGAGAGTACTTATCTTTAAATGATGGTATAAATCTACCATCTATACTTTTAAATAATGGTATAAAACTCATTGGAGCATTGGTGGTCAAAACATGCACTCCAGGTTGTTCCAATTGAGTGAAAACATAAGAGTTGGAGTCCAAAGCTTGGGAAGAAAATTTAGGATAAGGCCCGACGGTCTCACTATGAATTTCACTAATACATCGATTTAAATCAGCATGCCCCACTTTCTCATCTAACAGAAGAGATAGCTCATAAATTTGCTCCTGCTGTGCATTGTACTTAAGTTCCATTGTTTCAAATTTCTCTTGAAGCATCTCCCCTTTTACTTTGTAAGCTTGTGGCAGGATGTCTGTATCCTTTGCTCATTTACCCAGGTTACTCAATTCTTTGGATAAAGACTGAAGTGCCAGGAGGGGATCAATTGTACCCCATCAGGTGTTAAGTTACACTTCTTGGCCACTTTATAAAAATTGCTCACATAAGCGGTCCATCATGCCCAATAGAGAGTCAATTTGTTAAAGGGATCCTGAATGCCCATCAGCACCCAGGGGTCCCTGAGGTCTATCCGCACCTGGCAGTCCATGGGGTCCTTCAACCCTGGGGGTCCATGAGGCCCATCAGCGCTGGGAGGTCCACGTGGTCCTTCAACCCCAGGAGGACCCATAGATCCAGAGGTTTTCTCTACTTCGCTGACTCAGAATTGAATTCTGGAGTACATTTGCTTCTATTGGAAGAGATAGGTTTTGATTTCCTCTTCCATTGATTGACTACGCTCAGAGATTTTGGAAATACCCTCACTCCGTTCTCTCTGAATTTCCTGGACTCACTTTGGGAACTGTAAATCAACAAAACCTGACATCTTATGGTCAAGCTTGATAATCTTTTGATGTACTTCATTGAGAAGAGTCCAATTATTAATGTTGGCATCGCAATTATCTCTGCTAAACTCAGAGTTGGGCTTGAAAAACTCAGTAACATAATTATTCAAGGACTGGAGTCCTTCTAGTAAATTAAGCATCCTTTGATGATGCATTCTCACTACCTGTAATATATGGTATAAAGTAAGGTGTACAAGCTGTTGCAAGTATTGTTTGGTACCTATTACTGGCATTTGAGAGGTTTGCAACACTTTCCGCATGATAGAGGTACAGTATTAGATTGAGATTGAGTATAACGGATTCCAGGAATTAGGGCCCCTTTGATCATCTGGTTAATAATATTTCGTAAATCTTTGGGCTATATTTAAAAGTTAGTATTAAAACTTAAGTCAGGACCATAAAACTCTAAGTTGGCACAAAAATTCAACGTGGAGGGTACTCTTGGGATTTTGGTTCTAGTTGAATGGGCCCATAATAATATACTGCCTTGCTCATGGTCTTAGCTTCTTCAGGTGTAAAATGAGAATCCATGGTAGTGATTGACGTTTTCACTGGTGCATAACTCAGAGTGCCCCTGTAGTGAGCACCACCCTGGAAGGTTTGAATTACACTTCCAATTGGGCAGGTTTTCTCCGAAAGTTACTTAGACAGATTCTTAAAAAAGCAATAAAATAAAAATAAAACAGGTTATAAATTAAACTAATTTTTATATTGGAAAGATGGAATATTTATAGGTCTAAAAATGGTTCATTACCTCTCTGATCTAATTAAAATCTGAGCGATTGAATCTTCTATCCCTTGATCAGGATAAGACTAATTTTTTTATTAACCTTGATAAATTTAGATAAATTATGCTCTCCTTCCAATAGTGCTGGGGGAATTAATGGAGTAGAATATCCAGAAATTAAAAATGTTTGGCAAAATCTTGACAGCGCTGTTATTGGACAGCAGTACCTTTGGGCTACTATGGTTGGTGAAAGCCTGTTTTAGTTTAAAATGAAGAGTTCACTTTAAAAGTGGGCGAGGTAATGGAGATGGCCTCAACCCATTTTATGATTTGATCAACTTCCAGTATGTTATACCGTTGGCTATATATTGCTGTGGGTAGTGGACTGACAACATTAAAGCTGAAGGTAGAAAATGGGCACAGTAGGACCCATGATCTGGTGTTGATACAGCAGAATGGGAGGTTTCTGGAAAGCACAAATAAGACAGGAATCAATGACATCAAGAATAGAATTATCATTATGTCCCAGTAGCATCACTCCCATATCCACAGAAGGGGTTTCCTTACAGAGCCATGGCCTACAGTTGAAAGGCCCTCAAGAGAAATCTCCATTCTATATGATGGGTGCACATAGGGCAACCAAGAGGTTCCAACCTGTTTGTATAATAATCTGACTTCAATCCAAGTCCGCTCATCCATCTTCTTCCAATGTTGCTGAACATCTGGAGACTTTTGGCTCCATTCCTTGGGTTTTCCAATAAGTTCATAAGTATGATCTTTCTTGGAGACATGGAGCATCAATATGGGTAGTCGTGATAATCCGCTGGCATTTTGGTGTAGCATTCTGGCATAATGGACAACACAAAAGTCATAAATTTGGGGATTTAGTGCCTAACGTGCCAGACGTCCATCTAGAATCTTCATTTGCTGTAGCCACCATAAGGAGTCATGGCCCATAACCACTGTGAAATGGTTTCCATACATGAAAAGTATAAAAACGCCTAATGGCAAGTAAGACAGCTAAGTATTCATGCTTGGTAACACTGCAATTCCTCTCTGCCCAAGTTAGCGTTTTACTATTATATGCTATAGAATGATCAATTTGATTTTCACTAAGTTGTGCCAGGTTATGGCCCCAACAGCCACATCACTGGCGTTTGTAAAAAGTCTAAAATGGTTTTATTATATTCGTGATGGACTAACATATGAGCGGTTGTGAGAGCATTCCTTAGGACGTCAAAAGCTTGTTGTTGAGTTTCCTCTCATTGGAACAGAACCTCCTTATGGAGCAGATATGTCAGAGGTTAGGCGAGCTCCACAAAGCGGAAGATAAATTGTTGGTAATACCCAACCATCCCAAGGAAACCCTGAATATCGCGTAGGCTGGATGATTTAGTCATCCTCTCAATTGTGACCACTTTGTCTGGTAGTTGCGAAATCCCCTTCCAGGTAACTTTATGCCTGAGGAATTCCATATCAGTTTTTAAGAACTGGCATTTGGTGGGGTTTAGCTTCAGAAACAATGAGTAGAGTTTCAAACACTTTCTTCAAGTGAGCCATGTGCTGGTCAAAAGTGCAAGAGAACATGTTCAAATCATTGAGCTAGACTAAGACACAGGTCATCAACAAGTCCCCTAACAGACCGTCCATCGCCCTTTGGAACGTCGCTGTGGGTTAGCATAGTCCTTGGGTGAATTTTCGTAGGTTTTAATTACCCCTCACTGGCTATGATGAGCACATTTCTCATGATCCTCTGGCGCTATCTCAATCTATTAGTAGCCACAAGCAAGATACATCACAGATAAAAAATTGGAGCTAGCCAGGAGTCAAAGGGACTCATCAATCTGGGGCAACGGATAGCTGTCTTTTTAAGTAAGGGCGTTCAACTGGCAGTAATCCATTACCATCTGATGCCCCTCATCCTTTTTCCATATGAGTAGTAATGTCAAGACTATGGACTTTGAAGGGCTTAAGTAATACCAGGTCCAGGAGTTGCTCCAGCTCTTTGCCACCTGGACTTCTTCAATCTTAAATTTCAGGTAGATTAAAGCCTGGATTGGAGAAGAATCACCCACAAGCACTCTATGCTGTACCCCATCAGCATTCTAAAGTCATCAAAACATTTTGAGAATATGTAAGCATACTCCTCAATCAAAGCATCTGTTTGCCACTGCTTCTCAGAGGTGACTGTGTCACCTATATTTACGTCTACATGGTCAATGGTGAGATTATTGTCAATCCCTAAATCACATAGATTTCCACATCCATGAACAAATTTGTCTTGATTGATGGGTAGAGTATGAACATATGCAACATTTAGGTCTAAGAGATTTTGTACAGGGTCATTGATGAAGTTAGCTATTAAAATGGTTAGGGCCCTCAATAAGCAAGATTTAACGCTCTGAGGCAGTTAAGAAGCTTGTGGATAGCAATATTGGAGTCTCCGCAAATTTTTAACAAATGGTCTGACGGAATGATACCTTGTATCTCCTTGTCCACCAGTATTTGGGTTTTTGGGGGGTATACTTACCCCAGTTGTTTGAGTATATGGACATCCCTTCTTGAGCCTTGACACTGTAGGGAGGCAATTTAGTTTTTCCCAACAATTCATTACTCCAACCACTTAGTGAAGTTCAGATGCTCCAGTTATCAGCTCGTTGGTTTCCTTTTTCTTTTATTTTTAGAGGAATCTTTAACCACTGGAGGAATTCAATATCCTAGAAAAGAAAAATACAAATTCTTATGACTGATTTTGATATTTAATTCATTAAGGAATTGGGTGCCAATGAGGAGGTCATAACTGGCATACTTTATTACAACTGCCGTGGCTGTCACCCTAGAAATCCAAACAGGAATGGCAGGGTGAAGTAAGCACCCATGGATCAGGTCCAAGTGGCCCCACAGTTCCATAATTTATGGTGTGGTTTGTTCCAGTCCAACATTTGTTCTCTTTACCAGTTGTAAAAATTACTAGTTTGGCTGTTATTGGCAAGCAACCCAGTAACCTTTTTACATCACAAGTTTGATTTCCTCGTGCACTTCATCACGTTGTATAGAATGAATTATTAATTGATGATAGTATGGAGACTATTATCCATAGTTGAGTATGAATTATATTAAGGCCCAACGCTTAGCCAGTATTCTTGATTAAATACTTGTGATGTCGTACTTGTAGGGATTCATTCCCTATACTCTTGTCTACCTGATCTTTGCTGAGATACCCCAGTGACATTTTTCTTTAGCCCAA
This sequence comes from Massospora cicadina, assembly GCA_022478985.1. Taxonomy (NCBI): domain Eukaryota; kingdom Fungi; phylum Entomophthoromycota; class Entomophthoromycetes; order Entomophthorales; family Entomophthoraceae; genus Massospora; species Massospora cicadina. The sequence continues at coordinate 58,361 of JAKSZP010003041.1, read as the reverse complement.
CACACAGTCGGCAGCTATCCCTGATTGTGGCTCCTTTGTCTCTAGATACCCGCTTGGATATTTACTCTTCTCTCTGAGAGCTTTCCAATTATTGCCTTCTGCAATAATATCCTTGAGACAAAACACAATGGAAGCTGATAGTATAACTATATACTGTTTTGATAATATTACTATAAACACTACTGTTCTCATAAATAATGTTTTTGTAGATAATGTTTTTTTATTATAGTAAATCCTAGGGAATAGATATAGTGGGGGATTCAGATGTCTAACCCTTGCTTGACACCTCTTCAATGAAACGGCAGCTGTTGCCATTGAGTCACCCATCCTTGTCTTGGCAGCGATGGCCTTCCCCATCCTGGTTAGGATTCCGTCATTGGACATCCTTGAGACCTCAAATGGAAATAGTCAGAAAACGTGTCCCTAACATTTTCCTCTCGATCCAAGTAAACCAACCATATTTGGCTAGTGACCTGCTTAGGTAATGGGACTTATTACTCATTATGGCAGGTCACTCACCAACTCATTGATTTGCTAGTTGCAGGCAGCATTACTCACCTCGCAACTTGCTATTCGTTCCCAATCAGTTGGTGATGAAACCTGACTGATCCCAATTGGTACACCTGATAGTTATCACTATCAGATGCCCCTATATCGTTGGCAACTCCACCCTATGAGATCTTAAGTATTCATCCAGATTGACCCCAATGGATATGACCAGGCGAATATCCCAAAATCCTCCAAATGTAGTTACTCCAAAACTCAGGCCAACCAATTTCTGTTTCACTTCCCCTTAGGGAATTTTCCCCTAGTGATACCAGGCAATCTAGCAGGCTGGGAGTATGGGCAAAAATCCCAACACATCCCCCTCTTGCCTTGATTTCTAGCGAGAAAAGGACCGGGTCATGAGAACACCACTTTAGATACCTGGTCAAATACTTCATTGGTTTAAGCGGAGTACACTCATCAATGCTCAACGCTGCTTGGGATGACCTTTGACATATGGCGTTCTTCCTCTTCCTCCTCGCTACCACCTTCTCAGAGCGCAGTCCTCACAAACTACTGTTGTGCTGGGATGATCAATTTACTCGTGATGATATTAGTCTCATGATCCAGTTTTCCCCCATCAGGGTATATGACCCGAGTCATATTCAGGATTCTTGGTCTGGCGTGCTTGATTTCCTGATTTTTCGTCCTAGACAGGAGACTCTTGCCGTTGATATTCATTTCATGGCTTGATTAAGAATACTTATTTCTATTCACACTTGTTAATTCACTCATAACCTCTTGGCTGTAAGTCATTCCTAATTCTTCCCTTGGAAAACTTATCTCATTAATTTTGAGATTAATTTCTCTGAAATTGGAGCCTAATGGATTGTATAGTGCATAATGTCAACTTCTATATAAGTCTGACATCCCCCTCTCATCCAGCTCATATGTCAAATTCCAAGTCATGCTACCAGCAGCTCCTCAACAGTCTGTCTGATCCAGACCTCCATCTCTTCCAGCAGATGAGTCAGGTTTCTTGACAGAACCTCTTTTATGGTCCTTCCAAGATGCATATGCTTAGTCTGGCGCAAGCAGCTAGTCCTTCCATCAATTACCAGAAATGGTAACTAATCCCTCCAAAACCAGGCTGGCCATTGTTCTGAACAACTTTCAGCCAATTCTTCCTCTGCTGTCAATTCCAAAGTTGGACTTAGAAATCTCCTGGATTCGTCTCCTTTCGCTGATGCTCCAAACATCATCATAGATGCTCCAGAGATTATGCTGGCTGCTCTGGATCATTCGTTTCTTGCCAGGTCAGACCTGCTCCCTAAGTTCGTCTTCCAACTCATTCAATTTTACAAACCCGCTGTTTCTGGTCTCTGAGCTCTCAATCGGTAAAAGTATTCACTTTGAGCTCCCCTATGCTGAACTCTGGGCCCAAGTCACCAAGGCTTTGACTCTAGCGCTAAATCCCTCTGATCTTGATAAGCTTCTGGATCAGGATACCGCCGCTTATGCTCTTTGCTTTGCTGGACAAGTTCTTTGAAGTTGGTCCACAAAGCTTTCAGCCCTACCTGGGTTTCACCATTCATTTATTTTAGCTTCCAAGAATCCCATAGTCACCACTTGCAGGATGCAATCCGCTCTCTACATGATTATCTCTTCTCTGGCGCTTCCCATCAGTATCTTCTGCTTATGGCGTTGGTAGGGGGCATGGTTTAATAACCCCCGTCAAGCATCCCTTCTTTGTTGCCAGCCCATATGTCCAGTGTCCTTGATGAAGCCCATCGTCAGGCACTCAGGACTAATCTTCTGGCTCCAGTACTATATCAGTATTACACAGGGTTATTCACCAATTGTCTCTTTTTATACTGTTGCTTTCCCCACCACTCTGGGGTTTCGCGATTGGCTTCCTCTGACATCTCAATTTCCCTTCCCCTAGTCACTTTCTCTCAGGGCTCAGCATCTGCTCAAAGAACGTGGTTTCATGTAGGTCTCGCCCTCGCTAGAATCTGATCGCATATTGATTTTGACAGGCTGTTCATTCCTACAGCGATCCATCCTCCCTCCCCAAGAGGCAACATATGCGGAATCATCCCTAAACCAAGGACAATCAATAAAAATAAAAATTATAGAAAATATATTGGAGTTTTCTCTGTGCAGTTTATAATCTTCTTCTTTTTTCCAATATCTTTTATCAATTTTTTATCTTTTATTCTTCTTTTTTACTATGGTACTTAACCTTGTTTTGGTTCAGCGTCCATCTTTTTTCCCCCAAACTGGGTCCTGGGTACTTATTTTATTTATACAGGTCCTGGGTATTTAAACCTGCCAGTTTTCTATAGTTCAGAGGTTCTTTTTTGGACTTGACCTAATCATCAGGACATGACCAACTTAATGGTTCATCAGTCCTTTGGGTACTCTTTTATTTTTTTCATCAATCCAACGCTTTAGATACTTAGCGTGGACTTGATTCAAAACTCTTCCATCCAAGAGATTCTTGATGGAGTAAGCATCGGTTGCCATCTTGGCAATCACTTCAAATGGACCCAACCACAATGCATCTAATTTGTTTCTTTATCTGAAACCATGGGTATCGCAATAGGCAACTCTTTCCCCTATTTTGATATTCAATTTAAGGCCAGTCAATTCTTGTCATCCATTGATTTCACTTGGTCCTTTGCTTCAAGGTTGTATCAAATGCTTGCAATTGCATAACAATCAGGATACTCGTCAGTCCGTTCAGGCATTTCTTGGTACTCATCCCTGACATAGGTTCCACCAACAGTATAAAATCGGTGGCAACGCGGCCTTTCTTCCATATAACAATTCAAATGGCGTCTTTCCCGTCACCATATGATAACTAATATCATAGGCGAACATTACCAAACTCAGGTATGTTCCCCACGCGGAAGTTCTTCCTGCGACTAGCTTTCTCTGCGTCATGGCCAGCATTCCATTGACCCATTCTACCAGTCCGTTTGTCTCTTTCTGGTAAAGTACTGACATGACTCCTCAGATCTTCATTATTTCATTTAATCTCAGGATCATATGAGACGTGAAGTTGGTCCCATTGTCACTAAGCAGGACCTGCAGAAATTCATGCTGGTATACCACTTGATCCAGGATGAACCTCACGGTACTGGTAGCATCTACTCTTGTTAGGGCCTTCATCTCAACCCATCTCGTCAGATGATCAATGGCAACTATAATGTACTTGACTCCCCCTGTGCTCATTGTCAGCGGTCCCATCATGTCAATGGACACCATATGCCAGGCAAATACAGGGCAGACCAGTCAGTATCCAGCTGTATTCTTATGTGGTTTGTGCATCTGGCACTCTACACAACAATCTAGATAATTCACTACATCTTAGTTGATCAATTTCTAGTAATAATAATGGTGAATATGTTCAGTTGTTTTTCTCAGGCCTCCATGCCCAACAACCTTGTGAGCTGCTTGTACTATTTCTGCTCTTTCTGACAGTTTCAGGAATAATAACTACTTCCCGTTGATTATCTTGAATACTTGTCCATCCACAGTCTCAGTGTTTTCCTCACTTTTTGAAGTGCGCATTGGATTTCTCAGGGCTCATCCCTGATTTTTCCTTCGACCATTCTCTGGAATAGCTCATCCGCCTGCAGGTATACCATCTGGACCATTGGCAACTTCAATAAGCCATCCGCGTTCTGGTGAGAAGCCTTTGCTCAGTGGACAATCTCTTAATTGTAAGCCTGGAGCTTAAGCGCCCATCGGGCCATTCATCCTTCCAGCTCTCTTAGATTGTGCAGCCAACGCAGCAGAGAGTGGTCGATTACCACTTTAAAGTGCATTCTGTGGACATACACCCAAAACTGCTTGCATTTGTAAATGACTGCAAGGCATTCCTGCTCAGTCATGGTGTAGTTTCTCTCAGCGGCTGAGAGTGTCTGGCTCACATACGCCGCTAGATGTTCGTGCCCCAAGTTTGTCTACTTGTCTCGGTATGGCGCTGATCACTGTTAACGAAGCATTGGTTTGAATAATAACCTCCCAATTGAAATTTGGATATTTCAGAATTGGTTATTCTATCAAATACTGGTGTAACTCATCAAAGGAGTCCTGGGCCTCTTCATTCCATACAAATCCTTTTTTAGATCCTTTATTAAATGGAATAAAGGCTCAGCTATTCGAGTGAAGTCCTGAATAAATCTTATATAGTATCTGACCATCCCAAGGAACACTTGGATGTCTCAGACACTCTTCAGTACAGCCATACATTCTATAGCTGCTATCTTCTGGGTTTGCGGCTGCAATCCACTTGAGTTGATTACAAATCCCAAGTATTCCAACTCTTTCTTAAAAAAGTGGCACTTCCTTGACTTGATCTTCAGGTTGCCATGGACAGTTTCTTAAATACTTCTTCCAAGTGGTGGAGGTGATCAGTAAACGTTTTACTGAACACGTTTATATCATCCATATATACCAGGATGCACAAAAACTTCAAGTCGCTTAATATTGCATCCATGGCCCTCTAAAACGTTGCAGGTGCATTGCATAGACCCTGGGGCATCCTCATCAGTTGGTATAACCCCTGCACGGTAAAAATCATGCATTTTTCCTGGTCTTTCTTTGGCAAGTCGATCTGCCAATATCCTGAGATCATATCCATCGCAGAGAAATACTTCGCTTCTCCTAAACAATCTAGCTCATCATTGATCCTTGGTAGGGGATACAAATCCTTCTTTGTAATTTTGTTCAGCCTTCAGTAGTCAATCACCACCTGGTTGGATACATCCTTCTTCTTCACAATCAGAATTGGACTCACCCAGCGACTTGACAACGGAACTAAAAGCCCATGCTTCACTAGCTTGCTGATTTCATCCTCCACTACTTCTTTGGTGGCTCTTGATTTTCAGATTGGTCTCATCCTTATTGGTAAATTTTCCCCGGTGCCAACATTGTGGATTAAATCTCATGCTCATCCCAAATCATGGTCAACCTGATCAAACACTTCCCAATATTTTTTTAATAGTTTGAGCACCTCCTCTTGCTGGCCTTCTGACAGATCAGCAAGCTGCTCTAATCAACCAATAGGTTGATACTTTCAGCTACCCCAGCTGGTAATCCCATTTTATCATGAGACCCAAAATCATGGAATCGTCTTAATTCTGCCATTAGGGATCAAATGGATAAACGCAATGATTTTATTCCTCTTGATCCTCATTGGTTTTTCGCTCAAATTTGCCAAGAGAACTCGAATTCCTCCATGGCCTGGAATTATTATCCCAGGAGCCACCCGTGGCTCCAAACTGGACTTCTTCCAAGGGCTTCTGAACTCCCCATATAACAGCTCAGGAATTTACAATGTAACCCCATGTCAACTATCATCTGTGTCCAGCTGGTATGATCCTCTCATTCTTGATCCTTAGTGGAATTCCCCAGTTCTCTAGGATTTCCGCCAGCATTTCACATCGCTTTCTACCAACTAATTGGTATTTAATTGGGACAATGCCATCATTATATATCAGATTGATGAAAATCTTTCTTCGATTCAGTGGAGCTTCACCATCCTTCTGATATACCAATGGTAACGTCTGACCCAAGATGGTCAAAATATTATCCTCAAAGTTACATTTAACTCTGTATATCTGTAGAAACTCCATTCCAATCAGAATGACATATTTTTGATTCGCCAAAACTATGGCTGGCGCAGATACCACCAACGACCTGAATTGTAGTGGCAGCACACTATATGCTCCACAGGAAACGGTGGTGCTTGGCCTAACTGTCCCATATTCTTTCTTGTGTTCCAAGTCTGGTGAGATTTTCATCCTCTTTACCAGCTTGGTTGAGACAATATTAATGGGAGCTCCACTGTTGACAATCGCCCTCAACCTCACTTGATTCACTTGTATGTTTATATATGTACACTCAGAGTATTGTATTATAGCTTTTACTGAGTACTGGTGGCATTATTAGCTGAAACTAGGGGTGTGAATAAATTGCGCCAATAAATCAGGAAACAATTCCTTTATTGCGATGAGGGGGATAGACAGATTATCCTCATCTAAATGGACGTCAGATAACTCTTCAGGATTCTCAGCAGTTTGAATCTTATCCACCAGCTTTTGGGCATAAGGCTGGCAACTTCCTTGATTATCTCAGGGTCGATTCTTTTTCACCCTGGCTCTGGTCACAGCATTTACATCCATATTTACCACTTGATACAGCTGATCCTTCTCGTCATCTATAAACAGATCACTAATATCAATCTCTTCATTCATGACATTGGGAGGAACAGGTTTCTCCGCAGCTCTAGACTGTTCCTTGTCTATGCTATGGGCCCTTTTCCAGAATCCTTGGTGGCTGCTGACTCCTTGGCCTGGACCACGTTATCTTATCCTTTGGCTTTTTACAGTGTATGGTGAAATGTCCTTTCCCGCCACACTGATAACAGACCTTCTCCTTCTTGTTTAACCATCTGAATTCTTTGGGCTTATTTCCCGGCATGGTTCAATTGGTAGCCTCCTTAGCTCCTTTGTTTCCCTTCATGGGATTCAGATTTTGTACTGGATTGGACTTGAAGCTTCTATTTGGGGCATCGAATGTCACTCCAAAAATCTTCAAGTTATCTATAATTTGTGAGGTAGTTATTTCCATAACAAACATGGAAGCCATCATATGATGCAAATCGCAATAGGGCTGAAGGGCCAATTGCAAAGAGATTCTAGCATCGAATTCATCCAATACTTTTGCTCCAGCCAGAATCTGCGACTCCTGATAAACTGATCTGCGAAGCTAGCAAGAGACTTGTCTTTATGGAACTGGATTCCCATAAATTCTTGCTTGTGTTTTGACATGCATGTCAGACTCCCAAACTCCTTTATGATGGCTGCCTTTGCCTATGCATACGACCAGCTGTCCTCCTTCAGGTGGTGTAACACTAAGTTTTGACAGTCAGTGTCTAGGCAATTCATGACTGTCAACGCCTTTTGATGATCTCCATAGCCATTCATGGTCATGTCAAACAGTCAGAAAAATGCTGGGGCATTATCCCAATGGAATTTTGGCAATTTTGGCGTTGCCCTAAATTTCTCCGAGTTATTTCTGGCCAATTCTCTCAGTTCAGCTACTCAGCTAACTTGAGGAGTGATTTTGGGCATCATCTCTGTAATGCACTGGCTCCTTCCAATGAGCCACGAATGAGTTGGGCAACAGAATCCATGTTAAAGACCATAGGGCTGACAGGACTCCTGATACTACTCTCCTGGTGCACGCGCTACAAGATTGGACAAGCACCCCCTGGAAAACAGTTGCAAGTATACTTAACCCCAGCAACATGCCTTGACTCCAAGACAAGGTATTGAGGGAGGCAATAGCCCTCCCAAGCTCACTCTCAAAGTCCAATTCTTGTTGATTTAAGCAAACATGGCTGCAGTTAGGCAATATCTTTTAAAATAAACCCAAGTTATAAATATATGAATTTTAGGTTCTCTTATTTAATATTTAGCCAAGTTGATAGAAAACAGAACTGAGGTGCAGCTCCCAGTTCCTTCCCTATACACACATGCTAAAAGCTAAAATAAAATATAATATAAGCTTATGGTGCCATTGCCAACTTGAATGATGTTTGGTGTAAACTTTACAGCAGGATCGCGGAATCTTTACTCTTTGGTTCCATGCCAGTTCTGATCCTCAACAGTTCCGCGCCAGTTCCATTTCGAATCCTAATTGAATCGCGAAACTCCCAAGCACCCGTTTCATTCCATTCTCAATTTGAATCCAAATCAAATCTCAAAACTACCAATTTTACTCGTTTTCCGTTTTGCTCCGACTTGGACGCCCATCTTGCTCCTTGGCCTACTCCAAGCTCCGGCCCCTTAGGCGTCCTTGCCAGAACCACCACCCCCTCCTCCTCCATACATACAGACACAGCCTTCCCTGTCTTACCAAAGATCAGGGCAATGTGATGCTGAGGATAGACCTCAACTGTCACAATCTCCAAAATGGCATTAAAAATGGGTGGCATGTTCCTTGGGGTATTTGTCTTTCCAATTATTGTGTGAGGACTTCTTTCTTCAGCATTGCTTGCCATATTGGGCTCACAAGCACATCTTTGAGCTTTAAGTTCCTCCACTTGTTTGATTAAATTTTTTGATATCTGCACTGAAATTTCTAAAGCAAATGCAATCCTCTTCTTGCTCTATTTTCAGGTATAGGACTTTTCGAACAAGGTCCCCTTCTTTCTTCTTCACCGAGTTTACTTTGCCAAGTAACTCGTTCCCAAAGCTTGCTACATTCTCTATTCCTTCCTCCACCTTGGTGACTTGTTCTTCCAAGGTCACAAACTCCCAATGGTCCGCTGAGTTTAAGCATTCTGGTTTACAGTGGCCAACTCAGTCCATAGTTTGCGTAGCTCTTCTTTGTATAACATTCTATTAGATTCTTCACTCAACTACCCCTGTAGTGAGCACCAACTTGTAAAAGTTTACTAGTTTGGTTGTTATTGGCAAGCAACCCAGTAACCTTTTTACTTCCAGGTTCAATTTTCTCATGTACTTTGTTGCATTGTATAGAATGAATTATTAATTGATAGTATGGAGACTATTATCCATAGTTGAGTATAAATTATATTAAGGCCCAACGCTTGGCCAGTATTCCCAATTAAATAATTGTGATGTCATACTTGTAGGGATTCATTCCCTATGCTCTTGTCCACTTGATCTTTGCTGAGATAGCCCAGTGACTTTTTTCTTTAGCCAGCACACAGTTGGCAGCTATCCCTGATTGTGGCTCCTTTGTCTCTAGATACCCGCTTGGATATTTACTCTTCTCTCTGAGAGCCTTTCAATTATTGCCTTCTGCAATAATATCCTTGAGATAGAACAACACAATATAAGCTGATAGTCTAACTATATACTTAATTGATAATATTACTGTAAGCACTACTTTTCTCATAAACAATGTTTTTGTATATAATGTTTTTTATTATAGTAGTTTTTATGGAATATATAGTGGGGAATTTAGCTGTCCAACCCTCAGTTGATACCTCTTTGATGAAACGGCAGCTGTTGCCATTGAGTCACCCATCCTTGTCTTGGCAGCGATGGTTTTCCCCATCCTGGCTAGGATTCCATCATTGGACATCCTCAAGACCTCAAACTGAAAGAGTCATAAAACGTGTCCCTAACGTTTTCCTCTCAATCCGAGTGAATCAACCATATTTGGCTAGAGACCTGCTTAGGTAATGGGACTTATTACCCATTATGGAAGATCACTCACCAACCGATCAATTTGCTAGTTGCAGGCAGCATCACTCGCCTCACAACTTTCTATTCATTCCCAATCAGTTGGTGATGAAACCTGAATGATACCAATCTGTACACCTGATAGTTAATCACTATCAGATGCCCTTATTTCATCAGCAACTCTGCCCAAAGAGATCTTAAGTATTCATATGGATCAATCCCCAATGGATACAACCAGGCGAATATCCCAAAATCCCCCAAACATAGTTACTCCAAAACTTGGGCTAACCGATTTCTGATTCACTTCGCCTTAAGGAATTTTCCCCTAGCAATACCAGGTAATTTAGCAGGATGGGAATATGGGCAAAGATCCCAACACCAGTCAGGAGAAAATGATGTCAACTTGTGATAAGTATTGATTATAGCCAGAATTACCACTTTATGGACCATTAATTTGACACAGGTAACCTCTGTGCCAAAATGGAGAATCAAGTATATAAAATTTTCTGATAGAATTGGTCCAGGAGTAGTAGAGTAGAAAAAGTTTAGAATTTTATTTAAAAATTATCAAATCTCAGACATGCACCTTATCAGATGGAGGTAGGACGCAAAATTCAGTGTGGGTAACAACAGTGGACGTTCTGAGTCACAGAGTCTTCAGAAGAGGGTGTCTCGCGCCCTATGCTGACTCCACTTTTCCCGCCTCATCAGCCTTTTTCTTCCAACAGGTAGTCTTCTGATGCCCAAAAAACCCACAATAAGAGCAATGTTGTGACGAGGTTTGGATTTTTGGAAATGTCCCACTGCATAAATGTGGGATTAGTTCCCCTTGTTAGGTAGTTGACGCACCTCCTCTCAGGCAACTCTATGATGGTTTTCTTGTTATCAAGAATGGACCTAAATATAGCTTTTTTGCAGTCTGTAAGTGTAGCATTAGGGTCACACTATGTTGAAATGAAAAGAGGAAGGCAGCAATAGCGTCATTCAAGCTTACTTGATTACAAAATATGAGGTCCTGAGCTTCATGATAAAAAAATCTCAGCAAACTTGACATTTGTTTCACCAAATTTATGGCGGATCTGCATGAACGCCTGTTTGCAGTTAGACAGGGAGATGTTACTTCTAGATTCTTTGATAAGGGCTTACTTTATCTCAGCCCAAGTAGCACGCTCTTTGAAGTATGACATCATAATCTCCTTGGACTTACTATCAAGACTGGTTATCATGTTCTAGCACTTTTAATGATCCCTAGCGTGTTCAATCACATTTCATACAGGTGAAGATAGGACTGGATGAGTTCAGTCCCGGGAGCACACTTTTCTTAAAAAGTGGGTTTAAAATATCCAACAGGTTTGAGGATTATATAGATAGCTGAAAGAGGGTCCAGTCAGACTCAATTGACTCCGTGGTTCCTAGGTTTGTATTAGGGATAAACTTATTGACTTGACAACAGAAGTCATCCATGTTATCCTGGAGGGTGATGTAGCAAGTGTTGAAATGATTGAGTGATGCTTTGGTATTCAAGAGTTGGCTGAGATTTTTAATCTCAGAATAATGGCTTGCTCTTTGGCTCACAGGAATATGACTTGGCTATAAAATGAGATCATATTTAGGTTCCATCGCTAAAATCTCCTTAAAAACTTATTCATGCTCCTTAAGCCACCTTTAGCAGCTGTTGTTTGAGTGAGCTAATTTGAGCTTTTTAGTTACCATCAAAGTATGGCTCATTGGTCAAGAGCACCTTTCCTCCATCTTGGTAGGGCTGAGGTTTCTGGGCTTGTTCATGTGAAGATATGTCTACATTAGGTAGCCTCAGAAGGGACTTGGGTGAAGCACCAGTGTTAAAATTTTTTATGTTTCAGAGGCTGAACCCTAGAAGGCTACATAAGAATCAATTACTGTAGTCCAGCATTGTCTCATAGGTGACTTTTGTCTTTAGGACAAATCCTGATAAAAAAGTGATTTTTAGAAAAAAAAACTACAAAAGGCGGCAAAATCTCTGGTATTACTAGACAAAAATTTTAGATACAAATGAGAATAAATTTATTTAGAGTTTACCAGTATTTATAAATTAAATAAAAGTTTTAATCCAAAAGGATATGGTGATTTCCAGAACAATGCATCAGAATGTGGAGGATTTTGGCAGATGCGATCTTTCTCAAGTGATTTGGCAGATTCAAATGATCCCAACTGGCAAGACCTTTAGCAATTAAAACATAGGATTTGAGAGGGGGTTGAGTTTTTTGCTGCTCATCTTGGAGTTCATTGCTTATGTAAATATTGGTAGTTTCCCAGCGACTGAACTCCCTTCTGTGGATTTTAAATTATCTGCTGAACAAAATTCATCCAGACTAGCATGACTCTCATCATTTCCAACAGTCAGCTTCACTAATTCTTTGATTCATGTACTCCCACAGGCTAGGATCTCTGATTTTATAGGAGCAGATCTTCTGATTCTTCTCTCCTCATTCCTTTTCAGAGTGGACCCAATTTCAACATAAGCTGGTCCTACCAACTCTCCTTATGCCTCTTTACAGCGTACCCAGTTTCAACAAGAGATGGTCTTGCCAAGCGTCCTTACATCTTTACTGTTGTCTTTGTAGTTCATCCCCTTTTCCCTTAATACCACGGAAGGTGGGATCACCACCTGATACTCTTGATTACATCCAAAGATAGAATCCAAATTTTTAAACTTTTTTAATTTTTATTTTGTCCAAGGATTATCTTCTTCTTAGTTATCTCTTTGTATAATTATTCTTTTTTGAATGTGAATAAACCTATTATCAGTAGGTTATGAGGCCCTTTTTGAACTTAATCAGCAATCATGGTTCATCATCCCTTTTTGAACTTAACAGCAATTTTGGTTCAGCAGTCCCCCTTAAGACTTAACCAACAATTCTGATTCAGAGGTCCCCTCCTTAAACTTTTTATTTAACCGAGGTAAGCTGACCAGGGGACAGACATTACCGAATATATGTGAAACTAAGAGAATAACTAAGAAATATAAAAGTTGGGTACCCCAGAGTACTTAATTTACCCATGTTGCCAGCGGGACTGCCAGGTATGAGGGGGTTGGTGCAATACTCCGAGGGGTTTCCCCTGCTATAGAGCAGGTGTGAAGGAAAGGGTCTGTGTGGAGGAACCAGAGTGGGAACCATGGTTCTATGAGCGCTTTTTGTCTTGGTCTCATATATCCATAGAGCCAGGCTTGGAAGTGCTCTAGTAAGTGGACATGGAATCTGTTAATAATCCCATGAATGGTTGGGACCATCCCTTGAACGCATATAATGCAATTGTGTGTATTGTCCACATTGCAATGGGTATTATTAGGGAGCAGAAAGTAGATGGGATTGGTGACTCGATCTGGAGCGCGAAGATACTCTTTGATATCGAGAATTCCTGTTCGTTTTGAATCTTGAGCAGGCGTGCGACTTCCTGCCATATAGCTTTGGTTGGGGGGCTTATTTCTAGGCGGTGATGTAGGGATCCCTCCCCTCCACATACTGCACATGTTTTGTGGAGGGAGTTGGAGCGGTCCGCCGTCCTATAGGTCCTTCTCAAACAGCGCCAGGCGTTTGCTCTTATCCTTGGTTGTAGGAGTGGGTGGTGTGTCATTTTCCACATTGCTTTCTGTGTGGTTAAATCATAGGGAATGTCCAGCATATCTAGGTATTCTATCCTAGCTATGCTTGGGGTTGTTATGAGCATATCCCTCTGGGGGTGGTTTTCTGGGTTTCTTAATTTGAATTGGGGGCTGGGTCGTCCCCTTCCCTGTATAGTACCCATGCTCTCTATGGTCCATCCCATACGGCGGATAGTTTGGAGGATATGTTTTAAATGAGGGGAGGTTCCATGTGGACCCGTTACAGTAAAGTGCTTGGCAAGGTATGAAAGTAGTCTGGGTGGACTATGTGGGTTGGTTAATTTGAGCGCCTGTGCAAAATTAGTCTTGCTGCTCTGGACCAATGTTGTTGTGGGAGGTCTGGAGCAAGGATTTCCTTTATCCATGTACCTAGGATGTGATTGGCATGGCTCTCAAAATCTATTAGTCCCATGCCTCCGCTTGAGCGTGGGCCAAATATTGTTTCCATCCGTATAGGAGGGTGAGATCCAGGCCACAGCCAGCCCTGGATAAGCGCGCAAATCGAGGTTATAAAGGTAGGTGAGAAGGCTATCGCATGGGCCTGGTACCACAGTATTGGGAGGATGAGCGAGTTAGCAACTGTAACTCGTCCTGTTAATCCTGGGGTTCTTCCCTTGAGGGAGGCGACGCGTTTGGATACCCGTTGTAACAGGTTGCTTTCCATTGTTTCATTAGCATATCACCCTGATTCTAGCCAGATTCCAAGGTGTCAGACAGGAGTGGTGGTGGAAGGTGTTGCAAAGGGTAATATAATTGGGTTTTTTCTTCGAGTGTTGGTGTGAGGTTCTGATGTTGTGGCCCAATTGTTTGTGTATTTGCCTAAGAGGATGATTTCTGTCTTCCTTTTGTTGAGCGATGCATTGCTCACCTTGGAGTATTCCTCTAGAGTGTGTTCCAGCTGTCGGGCATCTTCATTGTTTGCTATACCTGCTACGCAGTCATCTGCAAAGGCCAGTATCTTGACTGTTGGTTGTCCTTGCGCGGTTATCCCCATGAGACGTGAGTCAGTTACTCGGAGGAGCAGGTCAAAGCTGAAATTGTATAGCAGTGGGCTGAAGGGATCCCCTTGTTTGAGCCCTCTGTGTGGTTTAATCTTGTTTGTTAGGAATCCAGGGCCGCATACAGCCATGGTTGCAGATTCTGTTAGGAGCATCGCCCATTTTATGAACCTTGGTGGGAGTTTGAAGGCATGTAGACATTGTTTTAGGTATGGCCAGCTAACACGGTCATACGCCTTTTCCTGATCCAAGAAGACCAGGGCACCAGTTGCTTTGGATTGGCAAATATTTTCAACAGGGTGAATGTTGTTCCATATTAAACGCCCTGGTATAAACCCAAACTGGTTGGGTGATAGGACGTCAGATGCAATTGCGCCTAATCTAGCTGCTAGAATTTTTTATAAAATTATTGTGTCATTGTTGGAGAGTGCAATTGGACGCCAGTTGGCCAGGTCCAACTTGTCACCCTTTTTATACAAGGTTATAACGTAGGATTCATGGCCTCCTGGTAATAGGCGTGTTTCCAACAAACTCTGGTTCATTGATGCCAATAGGAGGGGGGCGATTTGTTGAAAATATTTTTGTAAAATTCGTAGGGTATCCCATCAGGCCCTGGGCATTTCCTACGTGGTGCGCCGCGAATTGTTTCCCAAAGCTCCTCCCGTGTGATAAGGGATAGTATATTGTATATTGGTGGTGTACTTTGTATCTTGGCAGTTTGAATGAATTCTTTAATTTTTTGCAGATCTGTTGGCATATTGCGAGATAATTTGGTGTAATAGTGGTGTACTTCCGCCTTGACCTCCTCAGGGTCAGTTGCCACAGTGCCGTTGGTCTTGCAGACCTGTGTGCACGTGGGCTGGTTTCCGCGGGAGTGGAATTGGCGGAAAAAGTATGTCAAACAGGTTTCGCCTTCCTTTATGAACTTACCTTTGTTTGATACTTTGATTCTGTGTTGGTGTTCAAAGATGAGATTGTTAAGTCAGGCTGAAATTTCTGCCCATTTGCGTCCCCAATTAGGGCTATAACCATATCTCAGAGTATTTATTTCCTGGTGGTCTAGTTCTGCCAAGGTACGCTTGATTGTGGCTGTGTCCGCGGTGTACTTGCGTGATGCAATATGTCAGATTTTGTTGATTAAATCTTTTTTGAAATTTTCCCATGTTCCGATGGGATTTGAAGTGAATGGGGCTGTGAATTCTGGGTTTGTAGCCTTGTTTTCAACCCAGTCAGATATCTCAGGCAATCTTATATTTTCTGGGTGAAGCTTTCTCCAAGGCGACACCTGTGTGTGGGATTGGGTTGGCGCTAACTGCACCATAACTAATCAGTGATCAGAAAAATTGATCTTTTTTGTTGTAAATTTAGAGATTCTTGAGTGGTGGGATTGTGGGATGAGGATGTGGTCAAAATGACTCATTGATATGAGCAGTCCCTCACGTATGTTGGGTCTTGACATATGGGGAAGGATTGGTGAATTGGGAGGAAGAGCATCCTGTAAGCCAAGAGATGCCTTCATTGTGCGATATTCAATGTGTCCAGGTGGGTATCCCCTGGGATTAGGCCATCGATCTGTATTGGGGTTATCCCAGCAGTTGAAATCGCCTAACATGATGATATCTGGTGGGAGGGTGAGGGTAGAAATTTTTTCAAAAAATTTTTTTCTCTCAGTTGCAGTGCACGGTGCATAGATACATGCTAACGAAATTATTTCATCTTGGCATGGGATTGTTGCTACCAGGACTTGACTGTGCAAGTGTGATGATGAATTTGTAATTTTAAATTTTTTGTTGTTTTGGACTATCACCCCACAGTGAGATGTCCATACTGATTGTGATGGTGCGACCCTGGTTGACCAGGATTCTTCTTCCCCTTGTAGGCAGTGGGTTTCTTGGATGGCCAAGATGTCTACAATAGGTTTTCGCAGGAATGCCAGCTTTTTGGCTTGGGACGTATGAGCCCTGGCTCCCGCGATATTTAACGTCCCTATTGACACTGAGGTGCCCATGGCGCCTCAGGAGTGTTTGGGAGGGCCCTCTGGCCCTAACCCACCACAGCTCATTTTGGCCATGCTCTGCATCTGTACTCCAACTCTTTCACTGCCATTGTTGGTTCCCTTGATCTGACCCAATGATTCAAGGGGATTGCGGTTTTTTGCATTTGCATCAACTTTTCCTGCACAGGTCTCATGTTGATTTGATGCGGGTTGTTGATTGGATTTTATACTTTTGAGGTTCAACTTTGTTGCATTGTGCACCGTATTTTCACCCAAATTGCGGTTGCATTGTTCCTCAGTATGTGCATGACTGATGACGCTTTGTGGCTCAGTTTGGTTACTGTGAAAATTTTCGATTTGGGCATATTGTTCTGATTGGTTGGTTCGGTGAATATCTGAAATATCCTCCTG
Organism: Massospora cicadina; assembly: GCA_022478985.1. NCBI lineage: Eukaryota > Fungi > Entomophthoromycota > Entomophthoromycetes > Entomophthorales > Entomophthoraceae > Massospora > Massospora cicadina. The sequence goes on along the minus strand of JAKSZP010003041.1, from coordinate 41,594 downwards.
AATTTGTCCGTGGTTAATGGCGGATTCTGCGTGTGCCACTGCTTCAGCCGCTGCTCCCTTGCGGGCTTTTTGTGCTGCTTTACGCTGTTTACTTGTAACTGGGTCCACGATGGAGTATAGTCCATCTTCACCCCAGCGGAATGGGTGGTGGCCATCAGACATTTTGGCGAAGTTTTCATTATCTTTGTCCATAGCTTCTTCACAAAAAACATTTTCCATTAAGCCCTCTTTTACAGGGCATGCATGTTCCTTGTGGCCCAGTGAGCCACAGTGGTTGCAAATGGGTGGTGCGCGTTCCGGTGTAACTCATAATGCAGCCAACTGGCCCCCATCTGCAAAGTGAAATTCTGCTGCGTGGGGAATTCTGGATAAATCCTCTTCCACTTTTGGGAAGGGGTTGATTACAGAGATAGCTTTGCCTGTGCACAGGTCAGGCATTAAGCGAAATCGCTGTAATTCAAGTTGTTGGATTTCTCTGTAGGCCACAAGACCTTTGCAGAGCTCCTCCTCGATTACCTTATGAGGAAGGTTGGTGGGGAGCGAGTCAAAGAGATGAATAAAGTTTTTTCTTTGTTCCATCTGGTGCGCGCGGTGCGCACAATTTTTTTGCCCTCAGGGAGGGCAATTTCCACGCGGATTTTTTTGCTGCGGCATCAGCTTCATCAGCTGTTTCAAAGCCAATATTGATCCAACCGCGGCCCATGTTGTTGGTGGCTACATACACCGCGTGAGGGAAAAGTGAGGGCTGTGCCTCACATGTTTTCTCCCACAGGGTTGGTGAGTCATCTCCAAGGAAGAGTCTGATCCCGTGTTCCACCTTTGACAAAGGTTGGTTGAATTGAATGTACATGTATTGCGCGTGCTTTACAGTAAATACCATAAACCCAGATGGTGTCTGAGTTTGCGATTTCTTTGCAGATTGGGTTCCTGGTCCCCCTCCAGGGCGTTTCTTGCCCTTAGTTGCACCATTAAGTGCACCGCTTGCCGCGATGCTCGCCCATGTTGTATTATTTTTGTTATTAAAGTCGCCCATCTTTCCTGTGTGTGATTATCCAAATTTGCTGTTTGAATAAAATCATAGTAACTAAAGTGATTGTTACGAGAAAGAAAAGCTGCCCCCTCCTTAAATTTATCCAGCAACTATGATTCAGCAGTCCCATCTTGATACTTGACCAATACAATGGAACTTAACCTATTTTTGTAAGTTTAGCAGTCCTATGGGAGCAATGTAATTTTTTTCTCTAGATCCAATACTTTAAGTATTTGGTATGGAGTCAGTTCACTTTACAACCATCAGTGATGTTTTTAGCATATATGTTTCACTTGCCATCTTGGTGATAATTTCAAATAATCTCATTCATCAGCCATGTGTCCCAACTTGTCACTGATTTTGACAGGTCCTAATCTTAATTAATTCTTTGACAGCTGGCACATAATCCCTCTGGTTTCATAATATGCAACTTTATTACCAATTGCTGGTTTCATTCGCTCATATTAATCATTTTTCTTCATAATTTGATTCTCAGCATTGTTTGCCTTCCCTTAATGTTTGATTTGTCCTTCCAACAGATCTTAAAATGATCCCTTGGTCACGTGGATTGATATGGCAACGTCAGCTTCATCCAACTTCAACTTCAGTTGATAATTTTTCATTCTCAGAATTTTGTGCCTTTTCCATTGATTGACTAATGTAAGGTTGAGCAACTTCCTTTATGATTCTTGGATCGATTGTCTTCATTTTTGACTTCTCTCTAAGTAATAGTATATATATTTAATATTGAATCTCAAAACAGTGGATCCTCCCTTGGGTCCTCTTTAATTAAATCTAAAGTATCAAATCTGTCTGAGCACATATCTGGAAGAACAGGTTTATTTGCAGTGCTGGATTGTTCCTCATCTAGAATGCTAAACCTTTTCCTAAATCTTGAACACTATTCTCCTCTTGAAGTAAAATAACCTTCACTTTTCCTATTGGCTTCTTCCCCCAACATTGGTCAGCCAAATGTCCAGTCACACCACATTTATGACAGCAGTTCTGTAATTTATCTGTCCATTTTGATACCTTGTGTTTAGTTCTCAATAAAACTCAATTCTGCTGATTGACAAATTTCTCCATATTCTCATCTTTAAATTCCGCTATAGTCTGATCCTCATTGGGCAGAATTTTCAAAAAGTCAATTTGGCGCATTAAATGTCAAACCTAAAAATTTCATATATTCCACCATTTTTGATGTGGAAGTCTGATTAATCAGCGCCAAAATCATGGAGCGGTGCAGATCTCCTTAGAGATGAAGCACCGTCTGTAATGCAATATGCAAATTTAAATTAAATAATACTTTTCTCTCCTGCCAGTATTTGTGCTTCCTGGTAAAATCAGTTGGCAAAAGCGGCTAATGTTCCATCATTTCTAAACTGGTTTCCCAACTCAAGTTTACAACTAGCCATCCATGCAGGACAACCAAACTCAGTCATGATTGCTTCTTTGGCGTTGCTTTGCGTCCAATAATCCCCATTGAGATAAGTCAACATCAGATTTTGACAGTTGGTGGCTAAGCTATACATCAAAGTTACTGATTTTTGTCAGTCGCCATATCAAAAAATTATCATTTCAAATAGTCATAAAAACACTGGAGCATTATTTTGGAGAAACATAGGTAATTTCGACATACTCTAAAAATCTTCTGTTGTTACTGTGATAGAATATTCATGTTTGGCAACCTGAATTATGTTAGTTGTATCTTCAGGAGTCATCTCCAAAATTGCAGCGAAAGGTCATTGCATTTTTCTCAGGGTTTGTACCTTCTCTGCTGAAATTTCATAAATCTCATTGGCTTCATTTGCCTCCATCTGAACACAATCACATTTTTGATTTTTGAGTTCTTGTAAACGCTTTAGAATATGCGCTATGTCTCCCTGAATCTGTTGGAAGAATTCTTTATCCACTTCTCTTTTAAACTTCTGAAACAGTAACTCTTTAATTAATTCAGTCTCCTTCCATTTCAAGGAGGTGACCTTTCTATAAAATCATTGTTGACCTTTATGACTTGTTCAATTTACTCCTCAGCTTTTCACTCACTCATCCAAATTAGTTAATCTTGTAATGCCAAGTTCAGCATATTCTTGACAACGGATTCCAATTCCATCTATAGCTTCCAAAGTTTGTGCTTATATGACATTGTGCTAATAATTTCTTCTGTGTTCTTTTGACTGAAAACTCAACTCTCTGTAGTGAGAATTAAATATAAACTTTTAATTCTAGGTTTACTCAACTATCCTCTGTACTGAGCACCAAATATAAACTTTCAAGTCTACTGTACAGGTTTATAATGCGTGCAATCAATAACTTTTTGATTAATCTGATAATATGTAGGTGGTTTATACTAAGATTAAGACCGGTATTTAGCAGAGATTTTCACAACCAAATATTCGCTTCTTCTCAGGTTTTCCTCAGGACAGGTACTGACAACCTTTATTCAACCCACTGCGAAGGCAATTTAATTATCTTTGAACTAAAAATTAACCTATTATCAATAGGTTCAGAGGTTCCAGTGGACATGAGTTCTTCCAAATAACAGGAAAAATCATATCCATTAAACTCTTCCTCTAGAGTTGGCAAAAATTATAATCATTGTCAGGATTTGAGAGAAAAGTTGTCTCAAATTCCTGTCTTCCAAATCCAGCCATACTGAATTGGTCATCAATTCCAGCCAAGACAAAACTTTTTCTGGATCAACCTTACCTAGTACTGAGTCACGTGGAGCGGGCTTTCCACCTTCTCAGTCAGGTGAGTGACAATATCCATTAAGGACGCCCTTGAAGAGGCCTTTCTGGAAGGTTAGTAAAGATCCTGATCAGATGAGGCTCCAAAGATCCCGAAGGCATTGAGTCCCCACACACCCTATAGATATTGAAGCATTTTGAATTAATAAAATATTTGGTAAAACTAACCTTTATTTTCCATTTCCTCTTTGGTGCTCAATTCCTGATTTTCCAGATTCAAGCCACCGCAAACTCCGGCACCAGTCCTGAGAACTGCAGCGCTGACAAAGTGGTGCTCACTACAGGGGTCTCTGAGCTGACCCAGTGAAAACGTCAATCACAATAAATGGAAACTAACAACAACCCTGAAGACCAAATGACTGGTTAATTGAGGAGCATTTCTCAATGGGTTAGTTCTTCCCAATATGTGACGCCACCCTCTCAGCCAGAAAGGCTAGAGTTCCGCGCCACCTTCCAATTCTCGCTTCCCTCCTTAGACGGGAGCCAATATCAACTTCAGCTTGAACACACCCACAATGTCATCAAACAACTAATCCTCAGCATAGATGCTGAGGGTGTCCGCTCCAGCTGCTCCCGCGCCTCTGCCATGCCATCCACAATGTGGGACCTCTACTCAACAGCTGTATTACCTGCTGGAGAGCTTACCTTGGGGGCTGATCACTACCTTCGTAATTTCGTTCATCCTGCAATTCATCACCTCCTCCAGTTAGTAGGATTACACCATCAGGAGGTCTCTTGGCACCTAGGGCTCACCCAAAATTTACATTCGTATATTCTCGACTTCTACAATGCTGCCTCCTCCTTTGTGCATGATAATCGGGAAGCTATACTTGATAACCAACGCCTAATCAATGATATCCGTGATCAATTGGTGGTATTAAATAGCGGCATCTCCAGCTACCTCGAGGAGCAATTTCGCCAAAATGCTCAGCGGTTTGAAGTGACTTGGGCCCAGCGCTTATGACAAGCCAAGGAACTACTACAATCCCTACAACAGCGCTACTGAGAGATGGCCTCTCGCGACTACTCCCCGTGGCTGCCAGGCCTAAGGGGCTTAGGGGGCCAGAAGGTCCCAAAGGGCGTCAGGGGCCAGTAGGCCCCAAGGGTCCGCGTGGGCCTCAAGGGCCTTCCAGCCCCCTGACCTCAGGTGAACCTGACGACCCCTGGCAGAAAGATATAATAACCGCTCTGGCTGCCCTGCAGGACCAGATCCAGAAGGTGGCCTCTGGATGCAAGCTCCGAGCAGATGGTGTTCCCCTCAACCCCAGGGTCTCCATTGAAGCACTATTGGATGAGATGGATAACCTCAGCGCTTTCACAAGGCTCACTGATGCTCACATCTCCCAGCTCGAGACAATGTGTCATGGGTTTGAAACCCAGTTGGCCACCATCAAAACCAGCTCCAACTACAAAACGCTGAAATTCAGTCCTTGAAGGAGCAGGTTGCCAGCAAGGCATCCGCTTCCACCCTCAGTCGAAATTGGGAATACATCCAAGAAGACCTAGAAGGCTTGCAGAGGCGGTTAGATCAACAGGTTCCTCGAGAATATGCAGAAACAGAGATCTCAGAGCTGACGCCTATCCCAGGCGTTAACACCCTCTCTACTCCTATTGTTGCTAACTTTAAACCTAGCTTCAAGGAGAAGTTCACCCCCAGATGGGAGAGCATCGCCTCCTTCTTGTATGCCTATGAGAGTTCTATGGAGGAGGCCACCGACTGACAAAAGGTGAAGCACATCCACTCATGCCTAGACAGCACCACCCAGGAAATTATGACTCCCCATCTGAAGGAGTGTAACACCTGGGAACAAGTCTGCACTGCCCTGATCCAAGAGTTTGGCAGTAACCAAACCTTGGCCAACCAGAAGCAAGCGTTCATGGGCATTCGACTTAACAAAGGAGAAAACCCTATGGAGTTTGCCATCTGGTTCTACACCCAGGGCTCAACCTTTGGTTACGACAAGCCATATCACTCTGGATGACGCCATTACCGCCGTCATCTCCACCCTGGAGTCCTATCCTGAGGTCCAGATGCACATGATTGGGCAGAAGAATGGGTTCACTTGCATCAGAGAGATCAAGGAGGCCCTCAACGAGATCCCTGCCACGATCCTGAACTCTAAGGCTGCGGCCGCTGGCCCCTCTAACCGCCCTAGGGTCCATGTAGTAGAGAACCAGAAAACCCCCATCCGCGGTGCACTATTGCAATGGCTTTAGGCATAGCGCCAAAACTTGTTGGAAACGTCTAGCTGAGGAGGCAGGAAAAGGGCAGTCATCATGAAGGATGAGGCGCTCCATGCTGACATCCCTGTCTAGCCTCAAGTAACCCCTACACACAAACCAGAAGCTGTTAACTCCAAAGAAGTATCTGCGGTATCTAATGACAATAAAGACATTGATACTGCTTACTCTTCTTCTGATGATTCTCCTATGTTCCTTATGTTGCTGCCTCAGTTTGTAAGTTTGGTCACCCAAGTCGCCGTCCAGGTCCACAAGGTTCCAGTTTATGCCATAGTCGACAGTGGCTCCCCTGTGAACGTAATCTCTTCCAAGCTGATGAAACGCATCAAGGTTGCCCCCAACATGCCGCACTACATGGAGTATGGCACGGCTGGCCCTCAGTGCACCTGATCCATAGGGGCCTACTCCTCTCTACCAATTTGGTTCAGGAAGCTCACTTTGGATACAACTGCCATCGCTTTGGACAACACCAGCTACAATCTACTCCTTGGAACACAGTTTCATCAAGTCTATTCAGCTGTTATCCACTACGATGGTGGTTTTCTCTCCTTCTAGGACACCAAGTCCCTCTGGTTTTTGAAACTGCCCATGACTCTAGGGTGGATATTAAGGCCTGAGCCTGTCTACTGGAGACCAAAAGACAAATCAATTGGCTTGAGTACCACGTCTGGGGCTCTCGAGTCCAGCTGCCCCTCCTGCTGTGGATGGATCTGAGGGGATGCCAGTTTACTTGCCCTGGGCGACTACCGTGCCCCCAAAATCCCAGGTCATTGTTGATACCCAGGTCCACATCAACATTCCCTCAGGGTATTTACTGGAGGTCCGAGGTCTGGATAACCCATCTCCCAAGGAAGTGCTGACCTTCCCCAGAATCCTTGATCCAGCATATACTGGATTGATATCAGTGTTGCTAGCCAACCTGACTGATAAACCAAAAGTTATAGGACCTAACCAACCTGCCACCTACGTTTGCTTGTTACCGATGGGGGCTGTTGCTGACGTCTGAAGCTTTGGGGAATTGAGGGACTTTGGCTTGGAGTCGCCACCCTCAGTTAATTTGGTCAATGCTAACATAGGGAAGGACCTCTCTGATGAACAGCGACTTAAGGCTCAGGAGCTCCTGGAGGAATACTATGATCTCTTCTCCATTTCGACCTATGATTTTGGGAGGACGAGCGGAGTCCTCCACCATGTAGAAACTGGGGATGCCCCCCATTTTGGTCCTGGCCTTACTGCAAGAGCAAGGTCAAAGAAGCCCAGGTCACGGTAGAACTCAAACAGCTGCTCTTCGTGGGGCTCTTGGTTCCCTCGCGTAGCCTTAGTCCTCCCCGCTGTTGCTGGTCTGAAAAAAGGATGGCAAGCACCGGGTGGTGATGGATTATTGATGACTCAACTCCATCACCAAGAAGGACAGCTATCCTCTGCCCTGTATCGATGACTCGCTCTGACTACTTGCAGGTTCCCAGTACTTATCAGCCATGGACCTCACTAGCGGGTATTGGCAGGTCGAGCTCGCTCCTGAAAACTGAGCCAAGTGTGCTCTAATTGCCCACAAAGGGCTGTTTGAGCCTACCCGGATGACCCAAGGCCTCTGCAACGCCACAGCATGTTCCAGCGCGCCAAGGATGGGATCCTTGGGGACCTGAAGCTCTCCTGTGTCCTGGTCTACCTGGATGACATCACCATTTTTTAAACTTTTAATGGACATGTTGACCACCTTAAGGAAGCCTTTGAGCATCTCCGAAAGGCCTCCATCAAGCTCAAGCTCTTGAAGTGCTCCTTCTTCCAGCCTGAGCTAGAATTCCTAGGCCATAAGGTCTCCAAACGTGACATTCAACCTATTCCCAACAAGGTCGATGCTATAGAAAAAATGTCACGCCCCCAAAGCCTACGGTATATTCAAGTCTTACTAGGTATGGTGGGCTATTACTCTCAGTTCATCCCTTGGTTTGCTGACCTTGCCAAGCCGTTGTTATACCTCCTACAAAAAAACGTTCCATTCGAATGGCGACCTGAGCAGGAGCAGGCCTTCAACACTCTACGTACAGCTTTATGTACTAAACCTGTTCTAGTTCATCCCCATCTTGATAAGCCCTTCTTGCTGTTCACAGACACTAGTGACGTCGCTGTGGGGGCTATCCTGGCTCAGCACGATGAGAACCAGGTCGACCATCCCATAGCTTGTTTTAGCAAGACCTTAAGCAAGGCTGAGCGAAACTACAGCATCACCGAGAGGGAATGCCTAGCTGTTCTTTTAGCCATCAAGCATTTTTGGCCCTACCTCTATGGCACCCATTTTACTATCATTACTGACCATTCTTCCCTTCGCTGGCTGCAACAAATGAAAGACCCATATGGACAGCTGGCCAGGTGGGCCCTATGACTACAAAGCTACGGCTTCACCATCATCCATCGCGCCAGTGCTATTCACCAGAACGCTGATGGACTCTCCAGGATGCTGGTATTAGCAGTCCTGACCCCGGAGGAGGATTGGCTCTATGACTTAATAGGGCATCCTGAACATTGGGAGCTGGAATCCCCCCAGGTCCAAGCTGAACTCCACCGGATGACTCAAGACACCCAGGTCAAGGATGGGTTACTCTACAAGAGAATCAACAAGAAGTGGCTTCCCTACATCTGACCCTCCTCTCACACTGACGTCATCCTGAAAGGCCACACTACTGTTGGGCATGGTGCGGTCAAGAAGACCTATGAGTGGCTGAAGTCACGCTGCTACTGGGACCAAATGGTCAAGCCCATCCAAGAGGTTCTGGAAGCCTGAATGACCTGCCAATCTCAAGACTGGGCCAACCCTCGCTATTAGCACTCCGTTGTTGCACCAACCAAGCTTTCAATGTCATCAGTATCGATGTGGTGGGTCCCCTCCCCACTGGTCTACATGGTCACAAGTATATTATTCTTGCCATAGCCCATCTGACTAAGTGGGTTGAGGCGATCTCAGTTCCTGCAGCCACATCTAAGGCTACCGCCTTGTTCCTTGTTCGCTCTGTTTTCACCCAGCACGGGTGCTCCCAGACCTTGCTCTTGGACAATGGTTTGAACTTCACCTCCCAGGTAGTACAGGAGCTAACTTCACTATTTGGAACCATCCAGAATTTCGCTGCTCCCTACCACCCTTCTACTAATGGGGCATTAGAAAGGGCTAATGGAGCTCTTGTCTCCATCCTTCAAAAGTTGGCCGCCTCAGATCCTGCCCGCTGGAACCATTATTTGCCCAGCGCCCTGCTTGCATACCGAGTGAGCTACCACCATTTTATCAAAATGTCCCCATTTGAAGCCCTGTATGGGCGGGCCCCACAACTACACAGTAGCGTCCAGCCCCTGTTTGAAGCCTCCACTCCCAAGAACGCTGATTTAAATATGAGAGCCCTTGATGATGAAATTATCCAGCTCCAATCCTAAGCCACTCAAGGCATTGTTATCACCACTGGAAGAGAGATATCCCAATCAAATCTCGGATGACCCTCCTTACCAGAATTTCAACTAGGTGACCTCATTCTCTTTTATCATCATCGATCTGGAGGTCATCAGAACAAGCTTGACATACTGTGGTCTGGGCCCTACAAAGTGATACACAAGGTGAAGTCTGAATACTCCATTGCCAATACCAAGCAAGGACTGTTGTAAACCAAGTGCATGGTCGGTTCCTCTGGCTGTACTTCCCCCTCTGACAGGAGCTTGAAGTAGGCCTTGTCAGGATTCAAGAAAAATTGTCTCAAATTCCTGTCTTCCAAATCCAGCTGTACCAATTTGGTCATTGATTCCAGCCAAGACAAAACTTTTTCTGGATCAACCTTACCTAGTACTGAGTCACGTGGAGTGGGCTTTCCACCTTCTCAGTCAGGTGAGCGACAATATCCATTGATGACGCCCTCGAGGAGGCCTTTCCAGAAGGTTAGTAAAGATCCTGATCAGATGAGGCTCCAAAGATCCCGAAGGCATTGAGTCCCCACACACCCTATAAATATTGAAGCATTTTGAATTAATAAATATTTGGTAAAACTAACCTTTATTTTCCATTTCCTCTTTGGTGCTCAATTCCAATTTTCCAGCTTTGAGCCGCTGTGAACCCTGGCGCCAGTCCTGAGAACTGCAGCACTGACAATCATAACAGAACTTAACAACTTTTTAGTAGTTTTAGTGGTTCCAGGTAACTTCTCACTTTCTCTATTGCTGCAGGAGCCGCGTAGAATTCTAGATAAATAGATAATGGAAACTATTATCTAAAATAAATGTCTATGAAAATTTCTGCTATATTTAATTAAATCAAGGGAATATATAGGGGAATACAGCGCCCAAGTTTTTTGTTAGCACCCCAATTGGAAACAGCAGCTGTTGCAGATGGATTAACCCACTGGAGTCATCCCAAACAAAATTTTTCCTCATCCAACTAGTCAGATTTTACCACTGACTAGAACATGACCCCTTCTGGGTTGAATCAAAGAATGTTTCTCAAAAACTTTGCTCAACCCCAGAGGATTACTCTTATTGGGCTAGCAACCTGATTAGGTAATGGGACCTTTTACCCATTAATGCAGGTCACATTACCTAAAAGTTTTACTCAAAACCTGCTACCAAAAGAGTTGTCAACACCCAGCAACAAATCTAAAAACTCTTAATTGGTCAGTGACAAACTCTGATCAACTCAGAATATAATTAGAAATATCAATTGTTAAATTAGTATTTGAACTTTATGTAAATTTTTTGGGGATCTCTCTGATGTAACATTAATAAAACTAGCAGAATCAAATCCTGACGGATCTACTAATATCCCATTGGGAATAACAACCAGCAATAGTTATCATATCTTATGATAAATTACATCTGCTATGGTAAATCTTCCAGTGGATAAAGCAGATAATTATATAATATGATTGAGCAGGATAATGTGGGCATACTGAAATACCACCAGGTCACTTTTTGCTGCAATCTATTTAAACTCCACTTTTTAGTTATGAAACCTATCTTACAAATTAGCTCAATTTGAGTAAACAGGTTTTACATCATTTACAGAGATGGCTTCTTCCAAACTATGATAATGAATTTTGAATGTTCAGCTCATTGTTTATGAGTAGCATTTGTTAGTTTCAAGGAACACTTTTTGTGATTAATTTGTTTTTAAGATGAAGTTTTTAACTACAATAATCCTTTGTTCTAATAAAAAAAGAAAACAGATAGGCGATTAACAGCTTCTGTACAGTGGCCCATTATGAAGGATATGATATTGATATCTGTTTTTGTAACCAGAATTTGTGGTATCATTGTTCAAATATTTGTTCCACCTCCTCATTTGTAGATAATTTAATACTGTGCTCCTGTATTATTATGGATTCATATGAGTTTGTGGGTCTAATTGCAAAGGGTTCAAACCCCAATTAGGGGTACCCAAGTGAAGGATCTTTGAATCTTTAAATCTTTAGCTGATTTCAGAATAATGAGCTGTTAAGTGTTGACAATGAGCAAGCAAATCTTTATTTTTTAATTTTGAAAGGTTAGAAACTGGGAACATTTTCCTCACCCCAAGTTTTGTTTGCAAAAAGTTTGCAACAAGTGAAGATATTATACTTCTAGTTTTGATCATATTAAATTAAATATCTTGTAACTTCAAATTTGTTTTGTTGGACTTGAAAAATAGGTCAGCCAAATAAGCTATGTCACTTATTCAAACAGATAAATTGAGCTGTAAATCATTGTTTGCTTTCCAAATATTTCAAGCTGATTAAAAGATTTTATAAAATTGATCCAAACATGGACCTTTAGATAACCATCAAACTCCATGTTAGGTAAACAACTATAATCTTCATAACTTTCCAATAAAAAGTCGAGAAAATAATATCTCATTTTAGCAGTGGTTCCCAAGGTCTATACAGGCCCAAAATAAATTTTAATTTACCATGGACCCCCTCAGCAGTTTTATGGACCCCTAAGTGTCCATATTGTCATAAAACTACTGGATTTGGTTTATTTAAATCTGGCTGAAAACCCACTGATCCATTTTTTACTATGAAATTCCACACATGATATTTTTCTTCTCTTATTATTTTAAAGATAAAGCCACTATAGATAACTTTTTTCAGGCTACTTAATAAACAGTATGTTATCTATCCTGATTCATCAATGTTGTGATTTATTATAATTTTATTAGGATCTGGGCATCTAGGGAATTTGGCCATATTGTATTTTGGGATCAAAAAATATTTATTTTGGTCAAATATGCAATTTCAAGGTATTTGAGGTGCTGTTTACACTCCTAGTCATGGTTTATTTGAAGAAACCCTAACTCCATGACAGTATAAGCCACTTTGGGAACTACTGCGCTAGAGATTAATTTAATTTTTGGAATGATGGTGCGAGTTAAGCAATCTAAATTATATAACACTAGCCGATTTACCCGTGCTTCGCTACAGTGTCTATAAAATTTCAGATTTTCAATTTATTAATTTAGATTTTTATATATAAACAAAATCACTCAGCCAAATCTAATTGCTCAATCGAAACAACTAAAAACCACCAACCACTCAGGTAAACCTAACCGAACTTATCAAAACAACTAATGACTAATTACTCCTTAAAGCTAAATTATGTCCTATCAATCCGACCAAAAGCCATTAACCACTCGGCTAAACAAAATAAATCTATCGAATCAATCAAATAACACCAAACTGCTATCCAAAACATATCTTTATACTTAAAATCATTGAGTATGTGACATTAGAGGCTAAATCGGGTTTTTTAGCATATTTTGCTCCTTTTTTATCCTGCTTTTTATTTTTGTGTCAGCAAGAAGGGTCCCCTGGTCCCCTTGCCTTGAATAAATGAGTAAGTGACATATCTTCCAAACTACTAAATCAACTTCTACTTAACTTGCCCAAAGTATTTTATTAATTAAGTGAACCAAATTAGGCAGGTTTTTAAAATATATAAACCTAACATCCAGATACCCGTGCTTCACTACAGTACTTAAAGTTTATCAGATGATAAGCTCACATTGTAGCCTATAGGCTGTGCCAGCACTACTCTCGAGCCACTCAGACTAACAGCTCCACTGTTATTCTCGTGGCTAGTGAGTTGATTATCCCAACTACTTAATCTACTTAAACTCTAATACTGATTTTTGTTGAGTTTCAGGTGAGCAATTTGGTGAATTATTAGATAATTTTTGCCAATTCTCACCCACTCACCCCAATAGATTGAACTCATCAGGCTCGATAATTTCAGATACGATCTTATTTGCCAATTCTCACCCACTCACCCAAATAGATTAAACTTATTAGACTCGATTAGCTTCAGATGAGCAATTTGGTGAATTATTCAATGATATTTGTCAATCTTCACCCACTCGCCCAAATAGATTGAACCCATCAGGCTCGATAATTTCAGATTCGGTAAGATTCGCCAATTCTCACCCACTCACCCAAATAGATTGACCCTATCAGACTTGAAGGTTTCAGATATCAGTCAGTCAGTCAGTCAGTGAGTGAGTGAATGTGTTTTATTAAGTAGATGGTATTATACGAATCAATATTAAACAATTATATATATGAGCTTGAGGTGATTTAACCCTTTCAATGATTCGACGCATATATGCGTCCAAAAAATGGGGGTGATGTAAATCTAAAAACGCATATATGCGTTCAAAAATCGAAGGGTATGTAAATCTTAAAACGCATATATGGGTCCAATTAAAATAAGATTCATATAGATTTATTTTACAATTTATCGAATATTCGTGTTACATCAAGGAACAAAATGAGCTTAAAAAGAGTGAACATCGGCTAAGAAATTCGTGCCAAATTTAAGGCCAAAAAATGGATGATTTTTTTGAAATCACTGAAAGGGTTAATATAAAAAGTCACTTTGCAATCGATATAAAATTATGCTAAAGCATAAACTAGAGTTTAAGAATTGCATAATTGATTTAATGAATGTAGACAGACTTGATGAAATTATAAAATCATTCTCCTGAACCAAAGTTTTGGGTCCAGTAGTAATTAACCATACCGGCGCCAAAATCTTGATAGCTGGGATTCACGAGGTTTCGATAGTGGCCAGGGGATTTGATCCAGGCATTCATGACTGCAGTGATGGTGCGTTGATTATAAGCTACATTCTCAGCTAAGCCGTACCCTTTGTATCCAGCCCGCTGGCAACGAGTAAGTACAGTGGACCCATCGGAACCAGTATGGGACATTTGTCTTCTTCTGGCTTGGTCTGCAGAATGGCTTTGAGCAGCTTGTATAAGCTTCTGGTTGATTTGCAAGGGTTTGGCCCCAGCTCTGGAACGCACTCGATTCACTTGCTGAAGCATATCGTTGATGTCAAACTCACTCTCAAGTTGTTCAACTTTTGCTGTCCATTGATCAGTTTTCAGAGAGTTAGTTTGATCATTTTGGTTTGTTTGATTATTAGTTTGCTCCAATCCCAGATTTAAGTTTTCTAGTTGGAGAGAAGAGTAGCTACTGGCGGTATTTATATTTCCGAATGCAACTGAGATAAGGACCCAAGGAAATAGAAATGAAACCATAGTGGACTTGAATTAAATTACAACAATTAGATATCTTTTGACAGAATACTGAAGCTAGGTTTATGAATCAGATACTTTTTATACCTCTTGCTATGTACTTTGTGTTATTAGTAATCTGTAACACCCCACTGTTACTTAAAGTAAATATTAATGCTGAACTTTTGATTACTTGGGGTTGAATCAGTAAACTGAACATATGGTAAATAGTTATTATTTTCGTAGGTAAAAAGGGCTAATAAAGCTCGTCTATTTATTTTGCCGAATTCCATTTCTAGAAGATAATTGAGTTCAATTGGAAGCAGCATGTAGGGAGTTAATTTGCCAGAAATGAAAATCCAGTTCGTTATGCGGTTAAGATAAGAACTAATAAAACTCCTTTTACCGAAGCGCAAGGTTGTTAATTTAACTAAACGGACGGGTAATTGGTATATCTTTTTTTTAGTACTAGATGGGTAATTGGTATATCTTAATATGATAAAATTAGGCGATATTTGGTACCAAAAATATTAGGATATATTTCTAAAAATCGACTTTAACTATGATATTGACAAAATTCTCCAACTAGTAAAAATTTATTCGGGGTAAGCCGACCAGGGGACGGACATTGACGATTTCCAACTAGTAAAATGATTAGAAATCTAGAATCTTCTACAAAATGAATTACCGATAATAGATAAATTCTTAAATGTTAAGCAGATATTAGAGGAGTCATAAACTTTACATATTTTATGTATAAATTTCTTCTATTTTATTTATTCGAGGTTGCCTCAGAGTTCGTTCATTTCAAAAATTACTGAAATAGTATAACAAATCTATTTATTCCTAAACCTACTGATAGAGCGAATAGAAATTATCACAAACAAATATTTAAGCCTAATACACAGTAATATTCTTATTTAAAATTTTAGTCTGAAACTATATAGTTTATCTACTATATAAGTCTTGCGGTATTTTATTCTATTTAAAATATTTTAAGATGTTTTTCTCTACTTGCTGTTGGAATTCGGGTTTTTCTTTTGCTCATTGGTGCATTTTCACACCTGTATTACAACAAATATTTGCAGAAGTTGGTTCTCTACTGCAGGATAATCTTAGGGGATTTTTGACCACTTGTAATTAGAAATATTAAAACTTCAATTAAAATAAATAATTGATTTTATAAGACTTTATTGATGATCACTGAGAAGTCAAGAAGTGAACCCCCTTAAGATATTGATGCTTAGTATTTAAACTTATTGAAGCTTGAAGTGAGTTGGGCATTAATTTTGGGTTAGGGTAAGAATAGCCATATTAAAGAATATTAGGTTTTGGCCTATCAGGGCTCTTGAGACTCACCTCACTTCAAAGGAATGACAAATGGAGGGTCATTAGCAGGGAGGATAAATCTGTGAGGCAAGGATTTAATACTTTTCACCCAATCATTGGGCAAGAAAATATTTACATCTGATTAAACCCCCTCCCAAGCTATAAAAAGGGGGTGGTCATAGGTTAGGTGTTTGGACTAAGTTATCAAGAGGATGGAGAGGACCCTAGGAACAACTCCTCCAATTTTACCACAGGTTTGGAATAACCTTACTGCTAGCCATAGAGCACTTCAGCTGAGATTGGGGGCAATAGTATTATCCCAATTCATGTGGTTCCACTGAGAATTGACCAGGGTTTTTTGGATGATGTTATTCATATCAAAACCCAAATCACTCTTAGTACAATATTGGACTTGTAATAGTATGACATCAGTTTAGGGTAATGGTGTACAACACCAATAAAACATTTTATCCTCTATGTAGTTTCATAACTAGGATCAAACTGGGGAGGCAATGGCACTGGGCTTACATTCTAAAGGTGGGGTATCCTCCCCTAGCCTAATCTATATTAGTTCTTTATTTTGATTTTTATTCTGAAGCTATAATTTTATCTTTTGTAGTTTTCGCAGAAAAGTTTACAATGTCATATCTATACCACTTTCACATAATTTTTACCTTTTTAATTGTATTTCCTTTCCCCAAGTTTTATACTTTATTTTTACTCCTATAGCATAATTTATATATTTTATATACAAAAAATTGATTATAAAAATAAATCATAGTAATTTTAATAAGTTATTAAGAAAGACTTTATAGCCTTGGCATTGATAAAGTTGCTTCTCTAATAATAATGTATCATATCTTAATATCTAGCTATCTATCAATTTAATCATCTAGAGAAATTTTAAGTTTTCCATTGTAGCTTTCACCCACCTTATCTTCACAACACTCTTTATTTTTAAAAATTTACTCAATTTAGTTTAACATATAATTATAATTCTGCACAAAAAGAAAATGATAAATAAGTTTGTGTAAAGTATTTTTAAGATATTGGCATGATGATTTTGTATTTCTATCCAAGAATTTAGTCTATAATAACACTAAGAACTTCACATCTCCAAACAATACTAGTAAAAAAGTTTATAAAATTTCAGCATCCATAAATCCCAAAATAAACTCAGTATATACTTCTTCTCTTATTATAGATTGTAGAGATGAGAAATATTCTTACATCTTTGTTAGCTGATACATTGACATTCACAGAATGACCTTTTGAAGGTCTCTCATATGTTCTCCTTAACACTTACATGTCTGGTGACACCAACATGTTGCCACCCACAGCTAATGTTTGGTTTGCAAGTGACAACATGTTGGTATCACCAGATATGGAAGTGTTAATATAGATTTAAATATACTTTTGCTTGTAAAAATAATGAAAGAATGTTTTATTTATTTAGACATAGATTCATAAGCATATTAACGCATTTTGACTTAGTATTTGTCAGATTGATATATCTCTGTTATTTTAGACTTTTTTACATTTAGTTGAAAAAGTCTAAAACCTCTTCATATTGTGATATAAACTGAGGTTATCAGTATCTTGTAACAACTTTCTGAGATTTTCTTTTATAGTAAAAATAGGATTGTATTAGACTACATTACCTGATACTTCAATAACCTTGTTGGACATTCTCTTTCTCAACTTAGGAAAAAGAATGTTGGAGGTATTAGGGCTCCCAAATCTGCTATTATGATTGGCCCATATCCTGCCTGAACATCAAAGAATAATGGGGATTTTAGTGATATGAGTACCCATAGTGAAAAGACCCTAGTGGATTCTTGGTGGAATCCCAACAATTGGAAAAATATGATTTATCATAAAAATTGGCTTAAAACGGTAATTATTAATAATAGAAATACTCCAACTCCTTAGTCAAATATGAGGAGTATAATATCGCATGGATCAGAACCTCCACAAGGCAAGAAGATTTTACCCATCGATGTATGGGTGTGAGCTAACCAATCATTGCAATCCAAGTCTAACCACCGCTGAGGTGCAAAGATTTTACTAGAAGATGATAGGGTAATGATTAGCCAATCATTAACATCCAAGTTATACCATCGCCGAGTTACCCAATCATTACCAGTTGAGTCTGACTATCACCAAGGTGAAAAGATTTTACTTGCTGGTGATTGAATACAATCATCCAATCATTACCGCATGGGTCAATTTTGCCTCAAAAATTTTATCTACGATCTAATAGGCCAAAAACCTATATTCCCTAATTTAGACAACTGAGCTTTGCATTCTTTTACCTCAAATATCAATGGTCTCAAAATTTGAACTAGTTTAATTAGGAAAAGCTAGTATTGACAAAAGGGCCTTTCTTAGTTTTGCCACACTTATTATAATAAAAAACATAAAAATTATAAAAAGTTATTATTTTATACTTTTATTAAAAAGTAAGTTTCTCACTCTGAGAAATTTTTTGTGGCCTCCATTCGTGGATCCCACAAACCTCTTAAGACATTTGTGGGAAACACCCAATTAAGTGATTAATTACTTGACCTATGAAAGAAACCCCCTGAAACCCCCCAATTTATTATAAATATTGGTAATAATGATCTAGCTTGCTAGAACAAAGATGAGTATAAACTAACATGGCCAGCAACCAAAAATAGGTTGTGAAAATTTGAGCCACCTTTTATAGGTTTCAAAGAGCCTAAAATTCCATATGGACAAAGCTCTCATATATCCCCTGGCTGCCAAAATGAATTAACAGCTGGTCAACATGACCTCTCAGGGCCTGTAAAAAATACCAGTCCAGATGGCAAATGTGCATGATGTTGCAAATGACGCCTTGGAGGAACCCAATTTATACCCTTAGCTTTGGCTTGTAAGGAGAGTGTCTGTAACTCGCCCATTCCCAGAGAGGTGATGTGGTATGCACAGTCACACCAAAGGGAACCAGTCATTAGTAAGATAGTATATAGAGCACTGCAAAGGGTTCCAGAGCCAAAGTAACCTAGGGCAGGGGTGTAAATGCAGTATACAGTAGTTGATAGCAAAAAAACAACAATACTTGGGTGGACCCCAAAGGGGAGTCCATAACCAAGCGGATATCTGTGCTGGAGTGCTTGGGTGCCTTGATCTGAAGAAGACTAGGTCAGCCCAGAAGTGCACCAGATATGGTAGATAATTGAGTTAAAATAAAATGCCCAACGTTGTTAGAGACCTCCCCAAGGAGGTCTTCACACAGGTTTGCCCAAGGAATCAAATAAAAAAATGTAAACTAATAGGAAATTTTATTAAGGAAGTCGACCAATAAGAAAAGTTAGTCTTATAGAAACATTCTTAAACAATATGGGGGTGAATCATTGATAAGAGAAATGGTACTAAGCCTAAGCGACCCATTAGGATTACCCTACCATTGGCTAGGGTACTGTAGCTCAAGATTGACCAAACTTAAGTTATTGATTGCAGGAAAAGCTGACTCAATCTAGAAATAAATTTGAACGGGTTTTGAAACCCCATTCACTGTACAACCAGATTAAACCATCATTATAAGCGATATAGCTGTTGCATTTTAATGCCTTTGCTGTGATGCAGGGCCAAGAATCATGCACATCCCCAGGACTAACCTGAGCATATCTTGCCTGAACCCAGCGTTGGTCCAGGGTATGTTTGAGGTCAGTGAGGCCTGCAAACTTAACCTTTTTGGCCTCCTAATGACCTGCTTTATCCTTAAAGTTGGTTCCCTCAATCATTTCATTAAGCCATGACATTAACCTCTCATTCTTTTGGGGCTCCATCCCCATCCAGGGGTTTTCACCAGTATTTTTTTTAGTACTAGATGGTCCCAACCCAAGGGGGATTCATCGATGTTTATTGAATTACGCCTGGGCTCCTAAGAGCCTGAGGCGAGGGAAGGGAGGGAGGAGGCATCGAGAAAGGGGGGTTTGCGTGCCAGAGCCGTGCTGCAGTGACAACTGAGTGGGGGAGGGTTGGCGACATAGTGCAGACCTTCAGGGCCATCTCAAAGTGTACCTGAAAGTGGGTGATCATGTGTGGAAGGGTCCACAACTGCTGGTCAAAGGCAGCACGAAGGAAGGAGTTATGGATGGTCCAGATGGCTGTGGCATAGGTGAGGACACGGAGGGGTCGGTGGCAACCAGGCAATGTCTGCTCAAACATGAGGTCTTGCACAGGGTGTCCATACCAGGGCTGAGCATGGAGGAGCGCGCGGCCTTTGGCCAAAATGCGGCGACACCTGGACAGGTGAAAAAACGATGGAAATGGGAGTTAATAGGCTCCACACAGCGGGGGCAGCTTCAGTGCTGGAAGGTAGGGCCAGTCCGGTCCCCTGTCCTGTATGAACAGTGGAGCACCCTCCATAAGGTGTTGGACACCTTTGCTGACAGGATGGGGTGATAGACGTCCTTCCACAATTCCTTAAGGTCAAATCTCACGGAGGGAGGGAGGAGCTCAAGGAGTCTTGGGCGGATGGGAGGACGATCTTGGGGGTTGAGGCGAGTTGTGACAACTTGTCCATTGTGCACAATTGCATGGAGACGAGGGCTGAGGCCAGGGCCTTCCCTTCTGTATGGGAAGGCATGGTGATCCGCGCTTACTTTTTTCAGGGCAAGGAGAGCCTGGTTCCAGTAGGGGGATGAGGATGGTTTTAGGCAATGGCCTGAGTGTTTTGTGAACCACTCCCCTAATGAGGTAAGAGATGCTCTAGGAAGACCCAGAGATGCTGACACTGACTGGCGGAGGGCGGGCGCCCATTGGGGCATGGGGGTCGCGTCCCAGAAGACAATCGGCCATAGGAACTTCAGGAAGATTGTGGTGGCGTGGGATCGCGTGTCCAGAAGCCCTAGGCCCCCTTCATTGCAGGGTTGGGTAATGGTTGAGAGGGCCATTGGTGGATGGTTTGAGCCCCAGATCCAACAGCGGAGGAGTACATTGAGCCGCGTATAAAAGGCATCTGTGAATGGGTAGACGTGCGCTAGGAACCAGACTTTGGAGAGGAGGAACACATTGGCCATCAGAGCTCGACCCTGGGGGGTGATGTGCCACCGGTTCCAGCTGGCAATCCTGGAGTTAAGTGCTGCAAGGAGCAAGTCCTCATTGTCTTTTAGTGCAACTCCTTGTTGGTTGGTGAGAACGCCCAGGTGACGGAAGGTACCGCGCTCAGGTTCAATACCAAATGGTGGGGGGAAGGTGGGGGAGCCGACCTGTACAACTGTTGTCTTGGAGGTGTTGACCATGGCTTTGGACGCCTTGGTGTACCTCTCAATTGTCACAGCAGCGAGGGCAACATTCCCAGGGCAGCCAAATGAAATGGCAGTGTCATCTGCAAATGACATGGTGCGTGTGGGGGCTTTACCTGGGACCAGAATCCCTGTTAGCTTGTCCTGTAAGGAGGCCAAGAGGGGGTCAAGGGTGATGTTAAAAAGGATAGGGCTCAGGGGGTCCCCTTGCCGGAGACCTTGTCCAACTGGTACTGCCACTGTAAAACCCATTGGCGCCAGGACTCTGGTGTGGAGCTGGTCATAGAGCGCTGATATCCAGCGCCTAGCTGCGGGTGGGAGATGGAAGCGGGCCAGGGAAGCATCAATATACTTCCAGGCTACCCGATCATATGCTTTCTCCATATCCAGGAGAGCCACAAAGCCATTCACCTTACGAGAGTTAGCAGTCAAAGTCACGTGAAGGTCATTATAGTTGTCCCATAACGACCTCCCCGGAATAAAACCGTGCTGGGATGGGGAGAGGCGAGGTGACACCCATTTGGTGATGCGGTTGGCCAGAAGCTTCGTGAAGAGCTTGTGGTCTGTGTTGATCAACGCTATGGGGCGCCAGTTCGCCAGGTTCTCACGATCTGACTTCTTGTGAATGAGGGTCGCGATTGAGCCTCTGGAGTCGGGGAGGACCTCGCCATTCACCAAGAGTGCAGCGAAGAGGACGCGGAGGGTTCTGGCTATCACTGAAGGTTCCAGAAGGTACACCTCAAAGTGTATTCCGTCTGGGCCTGGGGCTTTAAGCCGTGGGGATTTCAGAAGGGTTTCCATCACCTCATGGATGGAAATAAGCGCCAGTAGAGCCTCATCAGCTCGTGGGTCAATGGGCGGCTCTGGAGCCCGCCACAGGAAGTCTTGGATGTCCGATGGGTCCACCTGGGTGGCATGGAAGAGGCTGGAGTAGAGCGGTGTAGTTCCTGCGTGATTTCCTCCTTATCTGAAGTGGTTGTAGTGACAATCTTCAGTGCAGTAATATCCTGCGCTGTTGACCGGGCTTTCTGTTTCTGAAAGAAGAAGCGGGTGGGGCGTTCCCATTGAGCATAGTAATGAGATGTTGTAAAGTTTGCTGCCCGTTCTTCCTGCAGTGTGAGCTCCAAGCGGAGTGCTTCCTGCGCCGCTTCCCAGTCTTCCAACCATCTGGGAGAGGGCGAAGGCTGGCAATTTTCGCTCTAGATGTCTGATTCTGGCTTCCGCCCTTTTGACTCTGGCGCGAGCTGCAGTCATCTGGGCTTTGGCACAGTTGTAAGCAACGCGGGTGATGCCCTCCTTGGTCACCGCCCATCTAGCCTTGTGGTCAAACAGGTGGGGTGGGGGGGAGGTGAGAGTCTCCCAGATGGTCATAGACAGCTTCTCCTTAGTGAAGGGGTTGTTGAGAAGAGCTGGGGCAACCCTAGGCCAGAACCTACGCGACGGTCTAAGTGTGGTGGTGAGGACAACGGTGAGTGACCTGTGATCACTCAGATGGTTGTCACGAGAGATGGGAGAGGAGATGCGGCCAATTAGCAGGGGGCCAATCAGTGCCATATCTATGCGTGACGCTGACTGGAAAGCTCCTCCATCATACTGGATCCTAGTCATGCAACCTAGGCCAGACGCGGAGGGTGGAAGCGCATCTATAAAGCCACTCAGGCGAAGGAAATCCTGGAGGCGACTTGATCCAGGGCGTTCCTTTGCTGCAGGGGGGTAAGAGTTATGGACGGACTTATGGTTGTGTTGAAATCTCCTAAGAGGACTGTATTCCGTGGAAATTGAGTTGGACGAGATCTTCCAAGAGCCGATTTTGCTCCTGACCTGCATTAGGCAGGTAGATGCTTTCAGCGAAGAAGGAGAAGTCAGGAGTGGTGAGTTTGGCCAGTATGAGGCGGCCACCTAGATATTGTGAAAAAGAATGGGTTTTACCCTGGGGATTCAAAACAATAAGGGCAGCATGGTTTGTCCAGAAGGAGTTGCCTCCAAACTGTTCATTCCATGCAGATTGTTCGTGGGGGAGGATATGGGGCTCCTGGACAGCAGCGATGTCAATTTGTGCTGACCTGAAGTTGCGGAGGAGGCGGGCTCTCCGCTTAAAGTCCTGCAACCCATTTGCGTTGATGGATTGCAGGGCCAGGGTGCTGCCATGGGGACTCATAGCTGTTCCCCTCCATGTCCTGGGGGGTTGCCAGCGCTTAAAACTGCTGCTGTGAGGCGGCTAGTTTTGAGTCCTTTAGCTTGACTATTATCTGCAATCCGTGAGGAGCGTCGAGGGTTCTGAGGAGAAGGAGAGGGTGGGGGGGGCGGAGGACCCAGTAAGCCAGCCTAGGATGCTGCCCCCGCTCCGTTGCAGGGGAAGGACCTGAGGGTGCTCAATGGTGACCTCCGCGGTGTCCCCATTTGATGAGTCTGAGTTTATATTCACTTCCTCCAACACTGAAAAGGATCCGCGCGAAATGGACTGTGGGGTTGGGGTAGGACTCTTTGAGGTGGCACTTCTACCGTAGGCCGCGGGTTGCCAGTCCATGCTGGTGGGCATAGCTCCATTGGGAGCTGAGGGTTGATGCGATAAATCGCTGGTGGAGGTTGGTGGGGGTGCCACGGAGCCCTGAGTGGGGGTGGCTGACGAGGAGCGCCCTGTGGGAGATGCCTTGCGCTTGGTGAGAGAGGGAGTTGACTCTGGGAGATTAGAGGGGTGCTACTGGAAGGGGGCATGAGCGCGAAGGTATCCCATACCAATAGTGGGGTTAGCTGTTTCAACTGCTAGGCGTAAGGCCTCAGGGGACAGGTCTTGAACGAGAACCCATTGTGTGGGTTGTGGAATTGCTGCTGCGGCCACGTGGGATCGTTTTTGGCCTGGTTTAGGCCCCTGGTTGGTGGCTAAGAGGGCTTGTTTTCGAGCTGTGCAGCCACTATACAAGTGTCCAAGGGCATTACACCATGAACACCGGGGGCGCGCCTGATCAGGGTCGACAAAAAAGATCTCAGGGCATGCCCCAACTACCGCCACATGAGGAATAACCTCAATGTTGCAGGATACATTGGGGGAGGGGATGAACGACGCCCTAGCAGTGCGAGCTCTTTGAGTGGGAGCATAGTAAGAGGGGACACTAAATTCCACTGAAAGAACAGACCCAAACTCCATTAAACCACGATGGAGTGCCAGTTTAAGAGACTCAGGATCAACAGTTGTTGGTAGGTTGGAAAAAGTAACCCATGAAAATTCTCCAGGTGAGAGCGTGTGCGGGAGATGCGAAGAGATCCGCGTGGAATAGTGACCTGGAGGTTGGCAGCATGGTCAGCAAGGGCAGCTTCAGTGAAGCCCACATCGATGTAGTGGCCCTCCACTGATTCATGGATGGTGGTGTTGATTGAGAATGTCTCCGCAATCGCTGCAAAGTATGAGAAGTAATCCTCTGTATAGAATTCAACAGGGTTATGCCCATAATAAAGGCGAATTGCGTGGGAGAGGGTTGAGCGAGGTAGAGCTTTTTGCGCTCTAGTTTCGGCCCATTTCTTCTTAACATCAGCAATAAACGCCACTTCACAGGGATCAGCTTTGGGTAGCGTTGGTGCCAGAGGTCTTTGCCACGCCCCAGTGGCTCCTTTGGTACATTTGTGTTTGCTTTGGGCTGCAATTGCGGGTTGAGTGTGAGCTGGTGGTTTGGACAAGTTTGCGGAGTTCCCTTGTTGCTGGAATGTTACAGCAGTTGCTGGCATCATATTAAATTGAGAGGCGGTTTGTTGGGCCTCGCTAAATTGGGGAGGCCCATCCAGATTGGAATTAACTCCAGCCAATTGGGAGGAGGGAGATGTTTCATCACCATCCCAATCTATTTGGGTAAATTCAGCCCGAGTATTTGCTGTGATTTCGTGGGCAAAACTCACTGGCTGATTGGTGAATTGGTCGTTTTCAGCATATGGAGATAAAGTGCCGACTTGGGAAGTGCCGATTATGGGGTTTAAGTGGGACGGGTTGGATTAGAACTGGTGTGAAGTTCCAAAATCTGAACCATTTAAATCCCCATTGGGAAGTGTAGATTGTCCCAATTTGGTGCTTAGTGAACCAGAATGTGCGGCTAATCCAACCTTACATCTGAGGGTTTGGGGGCCAGGTAGCTGGGTATCGCCCCTCATTGAGGGAGCCAGAAACACGGCATCAGCAATAATAGATGGGGCTGAATTAGCTGACACAATGGGGGAGGTGAATGCCTGGATGGGCTGAGTTGCATTCAACTGAGCAGACGCCATTAAAACAGCGTGGGTGATGGCCTCCTTGGTTGGAGTTTGCCCAGCGGGTTGGTGGGAGGCAGCGCACACAGAGCTGTTGGGCGTGCAGGTTGCAGAAGTGCGATCAGGTGAACTGGCGCTAGTTGAAGTAACTCCAGGTTGGGGGGTGGTGCCTGCTTTCATGGCCGCTGCTTGAGAGTGGGTGATTCTGGTTGACCCTGAGGTGGGTAACCGAGGGTTGCTTCGTTTGGGGTGGTGCTGGCTCATTTGGCATAGCCTGCGGGTTCTTTTGCGGGGTTTCCCGCCATATTTGATAATAGTTTTCGTAAATCTCTTTAGTGGAGCTAAATTTCAGGCTGAATTGATTTTCAAAAAGTGATGCTTAGCAGAAAGAGATGGGGTTTTCACCAGTCTTTCTGGCCTCATACATTTAAATTTATTGCGGGGAAGGCCGACCATGGGACGGAAACTTCTGAATATGACTCAGACGAGACAAAACTCAGTACCAGGTGGGGCACCCCAGAGAAGCGATGCTATCTCTTGTTGCCAGCGGGAACGCCACTTATGGGAAGGGGGAGGGAACGTGTGTAGGGGGCGTAGCCACTATTGAGCACGTGTGGAGGAAGGGGTCTGATTTGATGAACCAGACTGGGAACCAGGAGGAGACCAGCTGCCGGCGACGTGGTGGGAGATATCCAAACATCCACGCTTAAAAGTGATCCACCAAATGAGACCGGAATCTGTGGACAGCTTCAGGGAGGGTGGGGATGGATCCGGCGATGGCATCCAAGACAATCGTGTGGATAGTCCACATGGCGATTGCAACCACCAGAGCACGAAGGGAGGGTGGGAGGGGGAGGCCATTGATGAAGCAAACATATCTCTTGACTGACTGAAGGGATGTGTTTGATCCTGGCCTAGCAGACGTTGGACTTCGCGCCATATTATTTTAGAGGTGGGGCACTTCTCCAGGCGGTGAAACAGCGTTCCATACTGGCCACACACGACACAGGATGAGTGTAAAGCATTAGAGCGCTCAGCTGTACGATACACCCGCCTCAGGCAGCGCCACACATGGGAATGGACTTGAGGCTGCAACAGAGGATGGTGTGCGTATTTCCAGATAGTCTTTTGGGTCTCAGTGGAATAAGGGACGTCCATCATGTCCAGGTAGTCCACCCTGGATAGGACTTGGGGTCGAATGGGGATCACGCCATCATGGATGGGTAGCCCCTGTACCTCTTGTGTGAACTGAGGAGAGGGGCGGCCTCTTTGGGTTGTATGTCCACTAATACGAATTCTCCACTCTGCGCTTCGCATGGAGAGTAGGATTCGTTTGTAGTGGGTTTTTTTCCCGTGAGGACCTGTGGCTGATGTGTGTGACGCAAGGTATTTCATCAGGGAGTGGGGGTTTGATGGGTTGTTGAGGCCCAAGGCTCGGGAGAAGTTGGAACGGGCCGCGCGGGACCAGTGTTGGGATGGGAGTGTAGGAGCAGTGACGGCCGCAATCCAGGTGCCTAGGATCTTGGCGGCATGGGCTTTGAAGTCAAGTAGGCCCATGCCACCATGATGATGAGGGCCAAACATGACCTCTAGCCGTACTGGTGGAGGGCGGCCTGACCAAAGCCAACCTTGTAGCAATGCATACAGGGATTTGAAGAAGCTTGGGGAGAAGGGGATGGCTTGGGCTCCAAACCAGACTTTGGATAGGAGCATAGAGTTGGCAAGAACAACCCTGCCAGTGAGGGTAGTAGGGTGGGCTCTGAGAGAGGCTATTCGCTTCATCACGTTGTCCAGTATATGGCCCTCCATTACTGCTGACGCGTATCCTCCTGCCTCCAACCACACGCCCAGATGGCGTACCGGTCCTATGGTAGGTCGCGGCACAAAGGGGAGCACCAGTGGAGCGGTGTGTTTTGAGTTAGTAAGGCGTGGACTTGGGCGAGCAGCTGGGCTGAGTTGGGAACTACTTGTTGGGGCCCAGCAGTTCTGAAACCGACCAAGGAGGATGATTTCGGTTTTGGAGGCGTTCAGTGCCGCGTTGCTTACCCGGGAATATTCCTGGATGAGGGCTTCAAGCGCGCGTGCATCTTTATTAATAGACACCCCCACCATGCAATCATCTGCAAATGCCATCATCTTGACTGGGGTTTGGCCTGGCACATGGACCCCAGTGAGTTGGGCATTCACATTTCGCAGTAGTGGGTCAAGGCTGAAGTTGTATAAGAGTGGGCTCAGGGGGTCCCCTTGTTGCAGGCCCCTTTGAGGATGGACTACATCCGTTAGGAAACCTGGGCCGCGCACAGCCATTGTTGCAGATTCCGTGAGCAGCATCACCCAGTTAATGAAGCGGGGAGGTAGGCGGAATTGTTGGAGGCAGGCCCTAAGGTATTCCCAGTTTACTCTATCATAGGCCTTTTGTTGGTCCAAGAATACAAGTGCCCCAGAGGCTGTGGACTGACACACATTAGCCACAGAGTGCACGTTATCCCAAATCGACCTTCTGGGGATGAAACTGAATTGTTCTGGAGAGATGGTGGCAGATGCTACAGTCCCTAAATGGTTAGCCATGATTTTTGTTAAAATTTTGGTGTCTGTGTTTGTTAGAGAAATGGGGCGCCAGTTGGCTAAGTCTAGCCTATCCCCTTTCTTGAAGAGTGTGACTGTAAAAGCCTCATGTCCTCCTGGTAGGAGGCGCGTTTCCAATATGCTTTGGTTGAGTGAGGCTAGCAGCAATGGGGATATGTATTTAAAATATTTTTTGTAGAACTCATATGGAATGCCATCTGGGCCTGGGCATTTTCAGTTTGGTGCACCACGAATGGTAGTCCATAATTCGTTCGGAGTAATTAAATTCATTATTTCCGGGTATCGGAAAACGGTGCGGATATGAGCTCTGTTGAGAAATTCCGCCATTTTGGCCAGCTGAATTGGTTTGGCTCAGTATAACTCGGAGTAATATCTTTGCGTTTCGATTGCCACTTCAGCCAGTGTGTCCACAATAGAATTATCTGATCTTTGCACCTGTGTGCAGGCCACACTCTGGTGTGGTGCAAAATTTTTTTTGAAGAAGTATGCGGTGCACTTGTCACTTTAGTGATGCGTGTGGCCCTGTATTGGACAAAAACCTGATGTTTGTGTTGCCTTTCAAGTGCGTTGAGGTGTGCTGCTGCCTCCACCCACTTCTGGCCCCATGCAGGGCTATATCCTGAGGCTGGAATGTTGGACTCCAAGTGGGCCAATTCTGCCAGCGCGCGTGATATAACTGTCGATGTGGCTTGTGAGCGTCTGGATGAGAGATGGCGATAGTGGCGGATGGTGTATTTTTTGAAAGTTGCCCATGTGGAAATGGGGTCCGCGCAAAACGGTGCAACAAACGATTTTGCCAAAGTTGCCTCTTCCACCCACGTGGAAAATCCTGGCGACGCAAGCTCTAGGGGGCGGATTTTGCACCAATGTGGGGCCTTTGCAACTGTGACGGGTAAGTGGTATGTTATCAAGACCAGTCAGTGGTTGGAGAATTCCATTTTCGTTGTTTTGAAGTGGGAGATGTGGGGTTGTAATTTCGCCGGCGCTAGAATAAGGTCAATGCGGGTCATGGACCTTAATTGGCCATTGTGGATGTGGGGATGCATCATGTTTTCGAGCAGTGGGGCATGTCGCAGCAGCGCATCCATTAACCCAAGGGTGGCTTTTAGAATGCGTAGTTCTACGTGACCCTGTGGGGCGTGGGGTGAGGGCGGCCACTGGTCCGTTGGTGAGGTTAGCCAACAGTTCATGTCACCGATTAGGAAAGAATTGGGGGTAGCGGGAGGGATTTGACCGATGAGAAAATTCCTGACGCTCTTGTGCACCGTTTGGGGCTTAAATGTTGACAATTGTGTGTGCAACATTGGCCCAAGAGAAGGTGACAACGAGCACTCGGTCATTTAGGAATGCTTCTGAAGATGTAAATTTGAAAAAATTGTTTTTCTGAATTAGCACCCCACAGTGCTTCAACCAAAAGGATAGGGATGGTAGGAGCATTGTTTTCCAAGCATCCTAGGAACCTCATGGACAGTGGGTTTCCTAGATGGCCAGGATATCCACGGGTAAATTATTTTGTAAAAAACTCAGTTTCCTAGCCCGGGACGGGGAGGCCTTGAGTCCGGCAATATTCAGTGTCCCTAGAGTGAAGGTTTCCCCCATTGCACCTTAGGTGCGAGGGGGTGGGCCCCCTGGCCCACCAGCCTCTTCCAGGTCCCCACGGGCTTTCACAGCCGCACGGGTATTAGCAGCAACGCTATCAGGGTTTTTGTTAACTTTTGCGGAAAGAGTCACGTTGGCTTTGGCCTTTGCTTTTTGTTTTCCTGACGTCGGACAAATTTTTTGCGGTGCGGATAAGTTTGGTGCACTGTCGAGTGGGGCAAAAAATTTTTTTTCAGTTGGGATAGGTCCCAAGTCAGTTTCAACTGGGGCTTGGGTGCAGCAATTGGGTGAGATTGAATCTCCCATCAGATCCTCAGATTGAGTGGCCCGTTTGGCTTGGGCCTCCCAATCTGATTGGGTGATGGATTCACGAGTTGCTTCCACCGCGAAGGTCTCCATGTCCTCCTGGCGTTGTGAGTGTGGGATGGTGGTGGTGACCTTGGCCGCTTCCTTGGCCGCAGTCCTATGGGCCTGCTTGGCCTTCTTCCGCTCCTGCGGGGAGATGGGCTTTACCAATAGGTAGCAGCCTTGTGCTCCCCATGGGAAGGCCTCTTTGGTGCTTGCGGTTGGTTCATAGTGCGCCTCTCTGCTAGCCATGGCTGCCGAGGGGTGCTCTTGGAATGTAACGCCCTCTTTAATGGGGCACGCGTGTGCCTTATGGCTGAACGCGTCACAGTGGGTGCAAATGGGGGGCGCGCTGTCCACGGTTACCCAGAATGGGTGGGTGGTGTGCCCTGCGATGTCAATAAAGGTGGAGTGCGGGATCTGGGTTAGGTCCTTCACGATCTCCTCAGATGGGGTCAGAACTGCAATGGCTTTGCTGGTGCACAGGTGTGGCATCAGCGTGAAACGTTGCATTTCAAAAGATTGTATTTCGCCATATATGGCGAGACCATCTTTCAGGTGTTGCTCCAAAATGTCACGTTTTACTGTAGTAGGCAAAAAGTCAAACGTGAGGAAAATTTGGTTCAATTTTGTCCATCTGGTGCATTTAGTTTCAATGACCCGTTACCCTTTGGGGAGGTCGACCACTACGCGCACCGCTGAAGCCTCGTCTGCTGCTATTTTGCTTTCAAAACCTAGGTCCAGCCAACCGTGCGACATGGAGTGAGGTGCAACGTACACCGCGGTAGGGAAAATTTTGTGTACATCTTCACAAAATTTTTCCCATAGGGCCATATTTTGGATGTCCAGATACACATGGACTCCGAATTCCACCAACAAAAGTGGCTGGGAATGTGGCGTATTGATATACTGGTTGCATCGTGCTTGCCACGTGAGTATCTCCGGGGAAATTGTGACCACCAGTTTTTTTAAATTTTTTTTCTATTCTGTCAGATTCTCCGGGGCGTTTTCGAATGTTAGAGGCTGCGGGCCTTCTGCCTGCTCCTCTTGCTTTGCTTGCCCAACTGCTCCCAGACATGGGCGCAGACTAATCCCCTCTATGAGATTATCAAACTGGATTTAGTCTTGAATTGAATGGGTTGCAAAAGTGTTTGCAACGAGAAAGAAAAGTTTGGGTTTTCACCAGTCTTGAAGTTTTGAATTACACTTCAAAAATGGCAGGTTTTCTCTGGAAGATATGTTGGGGGGATTCTCCAAAAAGTGATAATTTAAAGTAGAGGACAGGTTATAATTCAACATAGTTTTATTATCAAAAAGAGGGAATATTTATAGGCTTCATAATGGCTCTTAATCTACCAGAGCGACTTAATCTCTGCGCGATCAAATCTTCAATCAATTGATCAGGATTAGATTAATCATTAACCTTGATAGATTGATATATATTGTTCTCTCCTTCTGATGATGTCAGGGGAATTGATGAAGTGGATTTTTTGGAGATATGAGAATTGGGTGATTTCTGACAACCAGGGAAAAGTTCTTGTGGCAGGGACCAAATTCATAACGGTGATGGTTTGCTTAGACTGAGATCCAGAGGCATGGGAGAAACACTCACGGAAAACTTTAATCAGGTCTTGGGCATTGGTGGAGTCATGCGCTGGCACCAACTGTTATCCGCTGCATCAAATCCCTTACAGGATACAAGGTACTCAAGCCTTCTTCTTACTTGGAGTGAGGCTACAATCTCCTCCACTTTCCACTCCGGCGTTCAATTCACAAGATAGCCTCTGGAGTCTCTGGTGGGGGCCCTCAAACAATTTAAGCTTACTTTAATGGAAGACTGAAAAGCGTCATAATGAGGGGGGATCCAACTGGTATGAGGCGTGGACCACATTTCTGACAACGCGGTAAGGCCCAATCCTCTTTGGTCCCAGTTTTTTGCATGGTTGCTTGATTGGTATGTTTTTAGCATCCAGCATCATGAGGTTTCCTTCCTTGTATGCTGGACCAACTCATCTCTTACCATCAGCGTTCCCTTGTATGCTTTCATGGCCACAGCCAAATTGGTATTCACCCCTTGATGTACTTTCTTGATTGTCTTTGCAAAGTCCACCACAGCTTCCATCTTGGATCCACAACTACGCTTCATGTTGAAGGCGGGGTTGAAGCCATAGTTGGCAAAAAAGAGGAACAACCAATTAGATGCATGTTGGGCGTTGTTATAGCTGAATTGGGCCATGTGGATATGGGAAACTCAATCTGAATGGTCCACGGCGGTGTAACACCGCAGGAACTTCTCTAAGCACTGGTTTATTCTTTCAGTATGCCCTTTTGATTGGGGGTGATAAAAAGTTGAATGGCAAGGACGGATTTTCAGAGTCTTACACAACTCTTCCCAAAAGACAGAGGTAAACTGGGGCCCATGATCGCTTATAATTTCTTGGGGGATCCCAGGAAGAGCAAACATATGAGAGACTAAGAGCCTAGCCATCTCAGCCGCGGTTACCGTGGTTCTGCAGGTAATATGGTTGAACTTCATAAAATGGTTACCATTACCATGATGACATCATGGCCATCAGATACAGGTAATCCCACAATTAAATCCACCAATAAAGTAGTACAAGGCCCCTCAACCTTTTGAACTGGTACCAATAGCCCCGCTAGTGGCTGGTGACCTGGCTTTATTTGGTTGCAGACCAGGCACTCCTTGCAATGCCTGGCCACCTGTGTGGCTAACCCCTTAAAATTGTAAGTGTGGCAAATAACTCCAGAGTCTTTGTCTTCTCAGGATGGCCAAAAGTTAATCCGTTATGATGGTCCCAGATGATTTCCAGGTGAAGTGGTCTGGCAGGAACCCAAAGGCGCCCCTGATACCACACCATCTCATCCTTCACGTGGCAACCCCTGGTAAGGTACTACTGAATTAACTCACGCTTGGCAAGGACCATAGTATACTCAGCTGATAAAGGCTGTGAAAAGACTACCTTTTTTAACATACAAATTCTTTGCACTTTCCAGAGGAGCAGGCGCTGGCCTGTGGGCTAAGAGAGAAGAAAGAAGAGCCACAATATTACCTGCTAGAATCCCAAGTGGGATTTGTGTATCTCTACCTCCTTTGGATTGAGAGCTAGTGCAGGGTTTTGTCTCAGAGCATCCACCAAACCATTCTCCTTGCCCTTTGTAAATTCATAAGAAAACACAAATTGGGCCAGGCTCTCATGCCAGCGGGTTTTCCGTGGAGTCAACACATGAGGTGCATGGTAGTACAACAAAGCAAGGTGGTCTGTATAAACGTGTTAGGTTGGGATGAGCCATGCAAGTGATGACACCAATAGGTAAGCGCATCAACCACTACCAATAACTCTTTGTCATAAATGGCGTAGTTCAACTCAGGCAGGGACATCTTGCGAGAAAAATATCCCACTGGATGCTCTATTCCATCTTTGCCTACTTGTAATAAGACTACCGCTATGGCGAAGTCAGAGGCATCAGTGGACACAATGAACTACTTTAAGGAATCTACATGGCAAAGGACGGACATAGACAACAGGGTGCAATTTACTTCTTGGAAGGCATCCTGCAAAACGGGGACTACTGGATCACTTTTGCTCCACTCGCCTTATACAAGGGCGCTGCCACCTCAGAAAAATTTGGTGTGAGTTTCTTAAGAAACTTACACATCCCCAGAAAACTCTACAATTCCTTGACCAAAGTTGAGGTAGGCCACTAACAAATCAACTTCTCCTTGTCTGAAGTTATCATGTGGCCTTGGTCAAACCTGACGTTGCCCAGAAAGGTGACCTGGGACTTGAAGAACTCACACTTACTGATTTATTAGCTTAAGGTTGGAAGCCCTCAAACGCTCCACCACCTGCCAAAGGTGTACTGCATAGGACTCATGTCAGGGGAAAAGACCAGAATATCATCCATGTAGGATACCGGCATACCCCCAGCAGGTCCCCCAAAGAAACATCTATATGGAGTGAGAGATATCTGGGGGGTTTTTAAGCCCAAAGGGAATAACCTGAAACTGGAAATTTTTTATCTGGTACAGAATGTAGTCAGCCACTCCTGGCCCTTCTTAATCCAGATCTGATTGAACGCGTTTAGCAATCCATTTTAGAGAAAACTTTTGACTTCTCCGCATATCAAGCAATCTGTGAGTCCAGGTGGTATGGGATGTAAGTCTGGTACTGTGACATTGTTGAGATTCCCATAATCTATGCACAGGTGTAGGGTTCCATCAGCATTTTCCACAAAGAGAAGTGGGGAACATACTGGGGAGGTACTCTGAAATATTGCGCCTTTAGCTAACTGCTCTTTAACCCACACATCTAAGTCCTCTTACTCCCTTACAGTCAAAGAGTAAATTGGGGAGGATATATGCACCAGATCAATGGTGAGCTTGAACTCGCAAAAAACTCTGAATGAGTTGGTAGTACATTGGATGAAGCCGCATCAAGTGAAGATTTTAGCCCCTCCAAACAGGAATATAAGGGTACATCCAGTGGGGCTTTGGCAACGGAGCAATACTGAGAATGTGGATATTGGGACAGTGGGGCATATCGCCCTGAGAGCTCGCTTCAGAAAAAGAGACAACTAATATATGACCCTTATTCAATACTAAGGACAAGGTGATGTCTCTCAAGTTAGTTCTGACGTCAAACTTTCGCCACCACTCTACTCCCAAAATAATGGGGTATACGAGGTTTCTTATCGCTTGGAAGTGGTCATCCAAATGATATTTGCCCACTTGATAATTTACTAACTCTAGAGCCTTCAGCATGGGAATACCTTGGGAAGCCCCTCCCTTGATCATGCCACCTGGTAATTAATTCAACTCAAGGTAGTTGGCCAGGTATTGGTCAATAAAATTCTCAGAGGCTCCTGTATCAACCAAAATAGTTGTGCTTATTTTTCCTAAAGGGGATGAAAGGGTATCAGTCAACAAAAAATATCCAGAATGTCCTTTATTCATAGCAGACACCGCCAACACTTAACCAGAAAATTCTTTATCAGGCATAAGCATGCCTCCAGGGTACTTTTTTGCATCAAAAAATGGAGAGATAGTTGGACACTCTAACTACTGAGGTCAATTATCCCACTATATCTTTAGAAGTTGCATAAACCACTTTGTATTGTAAAAAAATCCTTTTCCACCGCCTGTGTTCTGCGGATCATGGTAGGGGTCAAGCGCGGGTTCTCTTGGGTGATCTGGTATACTGAAATGGGTTCCAAACTAGAGCTTTAAAACATTATATTTAGCTCGTAATTTTATTTAAGGAATTAGCGTTATAAAGTGCGTTATGGGCGTAAATGAACAATACCCATTTTGGCGGCAGGTTGTGCATCATTATCCAAGGCCATCACCACCAGCCTCTTTATTGATGATCCCACCTGCACTGTCCAAATGAAGTGCTTAAAAATCATTTTAATTAAATTGTTTTTAATTTCAGGGAAAAGTCAGGGAATTAATGATACTCAAATTGTGAAGCGTTCAAATTCACCAGGTACAAGCAGAAGGGTGAGTACTTCCCAGTTGGAGGTAGCAAGAATAAAAAATTCTTTTTTCACTTCAATAATTGAATTGAAGACAAATTTTTGAGTTTTTTAAATTTTGCAAAAAAAGCCACTCAAGTTGAGCCTAACAAAAAAAATGTTAGTATGATTAATGCTTGCTGCCCCAGTGTGGGGTGATGGTGCGCTGCCTTCTGGCGTTCTTTGGACGCCACCAAAGCGCACCTGGGCTGGCTCTGATAACCCTCCCAATGCCATTGGGCGTTATGTCCCACCTTTGGACTTAGCCCACCATCTTGCAACCTCACAGGTAGTGCTCCAGAGCCCTTTGATGCTCCCTCAGAGCAATCTGCATTTCAGCCTCCAGGTCAAGTATTGGAATATTTTCCCATACACAAGTATGACCATCATTGAGATGGACATGGCAGTTTTTAAACCCGCCAGATTTATCGATTTTCGCCCTTTCAAGGGCTATTTCAACCTGGGCTTTGGGTCTGTGACCCAGGCATTGGCAGCAGCAAAGATGCTACTTTTTTTTTTAAAATATTCTATCCCTACCATTTTCACCCAGCTCCCAGTTGACGCCACTCTTGTGGTTCAATTTGCTGGGTTGCCTCCCATCTTTCCCCGGAATGCCTCCACCATGAAATCATGGAGGGATTAGCCATTTACAGCGCAGACCCCATGCTTCAATTCATGGTACCTAATGGGGTGGATCATTTAGCAGGGCCTCAGGCCTTTGTGATGATCCACCCATTTCATTACAACACCCACCTCACGATTCCCCCTCCACACAATGATCAGATATGCCCCTGATCACCCATTCTGGGCGCACTTTGAGAATGGCCACGCCATTTGCCCCTTGTGTTTCAAGATCAATCACTCTAAAGCACAAGCGACCTACAGCTTCCACCTCTGCCGCTTCCACCACTCCTCCCTCTGGAATTGGGTCAGTAGCTGGTTCAGCTTAATTTTTCAAATGGGGCTCAATCCTCCCGCCCCCAACCTCATCAAATTCTGGTGCCACTTTCAAGGTAGCAGCCAATCAAAATTTCAAAATTTTTAAAATTTCACACAATTTGACCAGATTATGAACTCCTGAGTTGATGGCTGAATCAGTTTCAGCTGAGCAGACGTGGTCAACAGTGCACAGCCAATCAGTTTCCGCCTATCCTCCAATTCTGGTGGCTGGGATGGCACTAGCCAATTTAAATCTATTTGAAGCGCTTGAATGGATTGATGATAATAATTGGACTTATAATGTTAAGCCTGACTTCGCCTTGGAGGAATTTTTTGTAAACCTCTCAATTTGTGTCCATGCTATTTTCGCACTACAAACGGTTATCCAATATATAAAAAGATAAATAAAATGGCAGTGGAAGCAGCTGCTGCCCCTGCCAACACTTTCCTCCATTAACATCTTCATGGGGCGATGGAGCTCATTGTGGAGGGTATTCCAATCCCTTATTCCCTCACAAGTTTATTGAGGATGTAAAATATGAAATTGAAGAGCTCACTTTTGGTACAAGTTGCGCATGCATTAACATGTCAAAAACTTCGATGTTCAATTCCAATTATCCTCAAACCTGCCAGTGCATCAAGTCATTCACTTGTTTGCCTTCTTTAATCACTTTTGCTGAGCATCAACTTGCTAAATATGTTGATGTAATGGATACATCCAGCCTTATTAATGAAGATAACCCTTAGAACTACCTCCTTATGCCGCATGCTGCTGATGCACCAACCCCTATTTGTCCTCCATGGTCTGCCAGCTAAAGCGGGCGCCAGACAAAAGTTTCTCCAAAGCTTCATCACCTTCTGATATGGCTTCTTAGGCTGTTAGCTGAGGTGCCATATTAGGATTTTTTTATTTTCTAATAATCCCTTTGTTTGGCCCATTTGCAAATAATGATGCTTGGCGGCTCCACCTTTTTGGGTTGGGCACCACTAGTGATAAAAAAGAGGTAGCAAGAATAACGCCAAGACACACCAACCTTTGTCAAAATGAGAAAACAGTGGTGAGCCCCATAGCAGCCATGACAAACAGCTGGCGCACCCAATTCACACTTAGCAAAAGCCCCACATGGATAATTCTCAAGCATGTAAAATAAAGAGGATAGCAAACTAATCTAAGGAGCTTGTTTGTAACTCTCATTCCCAGAGAGGTGGTGCAGTATGCACAGCCACACCACCAGAAACCAGTCAATATTAATATGGTTAACAGAGCATTGTGGAGAGTGCCAGAGTCAAAGTAGCCCAGGGCAAGGGTGTATAACGTGGTATACAGTAATAATTAACAAATAAACAACAATACTTGGGTGGAGTAGCATTCTCAACTTTTCTTTCTCGTTGCAAACACTTTTGCAACCCATTCAATTCAAGACTAAATCCAGTTTGATAATCTCATAGAGGGGATTAGTCTGCGCCCATGTCTGGGAGCAGTTGGGCAAGCAAAGCAAGAGGAGCAGGTGGAAGGCCCGCGGCCTCTAACATTCGAAAACGCCCTGGAGAATCCGGCGGAATAGAAAAAAATTTAAAAAAAAAC
The DNA here is from genome assembly GCA_022478985.1 of Massospora cicadina. Classification (NCBI taxonomy): domain Eukaryota; kingdom Fungi; phylum Entomophthoromycota; class Entomophthoromycetes; order Entomophthorales; family Entomophthoraceae; genus Massospora; species Massospora cicadina. Next base: position 3,628 of record JAKSZP010003041.1, on the reverse strand, counting down.
TGGCGGTCACAATTTCCCCGGAGATACTAGCATGGCAAGCACGATGCAACCAGTACATCAATACGCCACATTCCCAGCCACTTTCGTCGGTGGAATTTGGAGTCTGTGTGTATCTGGACATCCAAAAAATGGCCCTATGGGAAAAATTTTGTGAAGATGTACACAAAATTTTCCCGACCGCGGTGTACGTTGCACCTCACTCCATGTCACGCGGTTGGCTGGACCTAGGTTTTGAAAGCAAAATAGCAGCAGATGAGGCTGCAGCGGTGCGCGTAGTGGTTGACCTCCCTGAAGGGCAATGGGTCATCGAAACTAAACGCACCAGATGGACAAAATCAAACCAAATTTTCCTCACGTTTGACTTTTTGCCTACTACGGTAAAACGTGACATTTTGGAGTAACACCTGAAAGATGGTCTCACCATATATGGCGAAATACAATCTTTCAAAATGCAACGTTTCACGCTGATGCCACACCTGTGCACCGGCAAAGCCATCGCAGTTCTGACCCCATCTGAGGAGATTGCAAAGGACCTAACCCAGATCCCGCACTCCACCTTTATTGACATCGCAGGGCACACCACCCACCCATTCTGGGTAACCGTGGACAGCGCGCCCCCCATTTGCACCCACTGTGATGTGTTCAGACATAAGGCACACGCGTGCCCCATTAAAGAGGGCATTACATTCCAAGAGCACCCCTCGGCAGCCATGGCTAGCGGAGAGGCGCACTATAAACCAACTGCAAGCACCAAAGAGGCCTTCCCATGGGGAGCACAAGGCTGCTACCTATTGGTAAAGCCCATCTCCCCACAGGAGCGGAAGAAGGCTAAGCAGGCCCATAGGACTGCGGCCAAGGAAGCGTCCAAGGTCACCACCACCATCCCACACTCACAATGCCAGGAGGACATGGAGACCTTCGCGGCGGAAGCAACTCAGGAATCCATCACCCAATCAGATTGGGAGGCCCAAGCTGAATGGGCCACTCAATCCAAGGATCCGATGGGAGATTTGATCTCACCCAATCGCTGCACCCAAGCCCCGGTTGAAACCGACTTGGGACCTATCCCAACTGAAAAATTTTTTTTTGCCCCACTCGACGGTGCACCAAACTTATCCGCACCGCAAAAAATTTGTCCGACGTCGGGAAAACAAAAAGTGAAGGCCAAAGCCAACGCGACTCTTTCCACAAAAATTAACAAAAACCCTGATAGCGTTGCTGCTAATACCCGCGCTGCTGTGAAAGCCCGTGGGGACCTGGAAGAGGCTGGTGGGCCAGGGGGCCCACCCCCTCACACCTAAGGTGCGATGGGGGAAACCTTCACTCTAGGGACGCTGAATATCGCCGGACTCAAGGCCTCCCCATCCCGGGCTAGGAAACTGAGTTTTTACAAAATAATTTACCCGTGGATATCCTGGCCATCCAGGAAACCCACTGTCCATGAGGTTCCGAGGATGCTTGGAAAACAATGCTCCTACCATCCCTATCCTTTTGGTCAAAGCACTGTGGGGTGCTAATTTGGAAAAACAATTTTTCCAAATTTACATCTTCAGAAACATTCCTAAATGACCGAGTGCTCGTTAGCACCTTCTCTTGGGCTGATGTTGCACACACAATTGTCAACATTTACGCCCCAAATGGTGCACAAGAGCGTCGGGAATTTTTCTCATTGGTCAAATCCTCCCGCTACCCCCTGATTCTTTCCTAATCGGCGACATGAACTGTTGGCTAACCTCACCAACAGACTGGTGGCCGCCCTCACCCCACGCCCCACAGGGTCATGTAGAACTACGCATTCTAAAAGCCACCCTTGGGTTAATGGATGCGCTGCTGCGACATGCCCCACTGCTCAAAAACATGATGCATCCCCACATCCACAATGGCCAATTAAGGTCCATGACCCGCATTGACCTTATTCTAGCGCCGGCGAAATTACAACCCCACATCTCCCACTTCAAAACAACGAAAATGGAATTCTCCAACCACTGACTGGTCTTGATAACATACCACTTACCCGTCACAGTTGCAAAGGCCCCACATTGGTGCAAAATCCGCCCCCAGAGCTTGCGTCGCCAGGATTTTCCATGTGGGTGGAAGAGGCAACTTTGGCAAAATTGTTTGTTGCACCGTTTTGTGCGGACCCCATTTCCACATGGGCAACTTTCAAAAAGACACCATCTGCCACTATCGCCATCTCTCATCCAGATGCTCACGAGCCACATCAGCAGTTATATCGCGCGCGCTGGCGGAATTGGCCCACTTGGAGTCCAACATTCCAGCCTCAGGATATAGCCCTGCATGGGGCCAGAAGTGGGCGGAGGCAGCAGCACACCTCAACGCACTTGAAAGGCAACACAAACATCGGGTTTGTGTCTAATACAGGGCCACACACATCACTAAAGGCGACAAGTGCACCGCATACTTCTTAAAAAAAAATTTTGCACCACGCCAGAGCGTGGCCTGCACACAGGTGCGAAGATCAGATAATTCTATCGAGGACACACTGGCTGAAGTGGCAATCAAAACTCAAAGATATTACTCCAAGTTATACCGAGCTGAACTAATTCAGCTGGCCGAAATGGTGGAATTTCTCAACAGAGCTCATATCCGCACCATTTTCTGATACCCGTAAATAATGAATTTAATTACTCTGAACGAATTATGGACTACCATTCACGGTGCGCCAAACTGAAAATGCCCAGGCCCAGATGGCATTCCATATGAGTTCTACAAAAAATATTTTAAATACATATCCCCATTGCTGCTAGCCTCACTCAACCAAAGCCTGTTGGAAACGCGCCTCCTACCAGGAGGACATGAGGCTTTTACAGTCACACTCTTCAAGAAAGGGATAGGCTAGACTTAGCCAACTGGCGCCCCATTTCTCTAACAAACACAGACACCAAAATTTTAACAAAAATCATGGCTAACCATTTAGGGACTGTAGCATCTGCCACCATCTCTCCAGAACAATTCAGTTTCATCCCCAGAAGGTTGATTTGGTATAACGTGCACTCTGTGGCTAATGTGTGTCAGTCCACAGCCTCTGGGGCACTTGTATTCTTGGACCAACAAAAGGCCTATGATAGAGTAAACTGGGAATACCTTAGGCCTGCCTCCAACAATTCCGCCTACCTCCCCGCTTCATTAACTGGGTGATGCTGCTCACGGAATCTGCAACAATGGCTGTGCACGGCCCAGGTTTCCTAACGGATGTAGTCCATCCTCAAAGGGGCCTGCGACAAGGGGACCCCTGAGCCCACTCTTATACAACTTCAGCCTTGACCCACTACTGCGAAATGTGAATGCCCAACTCACTGGGGTCCATGTGCCAGGCCAAACCCCAGTCAAGATGATGGCATTTGCAGATGATTGCATGGTGGGGGTGTCTAATAATAAAGATGCACACGCGCTTGAAGCCCACATCCAGGAATATTCCCGGGTAAGCAACACGGCACTGAATGCCTCCAAAACCGAAATCATCCTCCTTGGTCGGTTTCAGAACTGCTGGGCCCCAGCAAGTAGTTCCCAACCCAGCCCAGCTGCTCGCCCAAGTCCACGCCTTACTAACTCAAAACACACCGCTCCACTGGTGCTCCCCTTGTGCCGCGACCTACCGCGGGGACGG
>JAKSZP010003040.1:0-83505 GCA_022478985.1 Massospora cicadina | reverse complement strand
TTCCATCCATTTTGGTAAAATACACTGAAAGTGCCTTCACTCGAGTAATTGATTGAAGCCATATTTTACCTGAGCTTAAAATTTCATAGCTGGAGCGAGACTCAAACCTTGCTTTCCAACCAAGAAAATTGAACCATCTTTATTTAAAATGTAAATCGTTCATTTCAGTGCCTGGGCCGAGACAAAAAGCTGGGCGTTTTTCACCCCATTAGTATCAACCTGGGCATGCTTGTCTTGCACCCAGCGTTGATCTAAGGTGTGTTTCAGGTCAGGAAGAGCCTGAAGTTTCACCTTCTGGGCCTCCTGTCGCCCAGCCTTATCTCTGGCATCAGTTCCTACTATAATGTCATCCAACCATGTGTCATGGAAATGGCAGAAGAAGTTTAGACTGGCCTGCCAGTCAGGGTGCGTAAGCATCCAGAAAGCAAGCCAGAATGCCAGAGGCATTGCCAACTGTACAACTTGATATGGAGCCGGGAAATAGGATACCACAAAATGGTGGCGGAATGTCAGGGTTAGGAGTATCCCAACAGCAAACCACACCGAATAGATTTTGGACCCAGGGGTTCTGCTAACAGGAGTGGAAACTACTGGGATAGTTACTGCGAGATTTTTGGTTGTTAAGACCATTTCGTTGGGGGTAAAAGAGCGGTGAATCTTCTCTTGTAGTTGGCAAACATAGGGCCATAAGATCCCTGTATATTGCTGCCAAAAAGTCATGAGAACTGGGTTGTAGAGCCAAAAATTTTGGACTTGTCAAGCCCAATTGGCGATAGAGGGAATCATATTAACTAAGAGAATTGGTAAGGCCCACCCAGAGTGCAGAGCGGTGGACCACCAGGCAAACACCATATGGAATGTGGTTGAAAGGAGGGAGATAAATTTTTGGGGTTTTTCAATAAAATTTTTATTTTGGGAAATAAAGTAATAAAAATCGACCAACAATCTTCTCAGTGCCTTACAACTGATTAAATAGTGGTCAATTGGTGAAAACGTGGTTGGGATCCACAAATTTGGCCTAACCGGCGAATTGGATGGTAGAGGGGGGGTTTATTCTTTGGGAACTGTCATTGCAAAATTCGGCGGCAGGCCAAGTCTCTGTCAGTTCAACCTCAAACGTCTAGACCAGGGGTCAATTACGTTTCCAATGGTTAGCACAATGGCATTTGGCCTGATGAGCGATGGGAATCACCCAAGGCCATCCAATATAGGGATGGGACCATATGGTTGGGAACGGGTTTGGGATGGCCAACCTGCCCGCGCTTGGTTGATTAACCATTTGTTCAGTCAATAGAGGCCCATCGGGCGCAACGCCTGAATTACTATCAGAGGGTTTCAAACTCTTGGCGATGGCGCACGATATTAGTTCTACTGATTTAGGAGTCAAATTAGAACTGTCAGGCAATACAGCCGATGTTTCATCCCTCATGCTTTTACAAACATTCAAATTTCAGCCATCAGCCCAATTGCCACCCAAATTGGATCCAATTGATTTCAGTTCAATAATCTTAGCACAGATTTCACTGATTCCCTGCAACAGTTCTGCCAAGGTGAGTGAGGAAATCAGGGGTGTAATCCGAAGCAGATGAGCTGTCACCCATCGCTCATCAACTATGTGGGTGAGATTGCCTTGGGTGATGAGGGGTACTGCCATCCCCTTCGGTGTTTTCTTAGTTGGGAATGGAAAGATAGCTCAATCAAGAGCCAAAGGACACTCCCTGAGACTTACACCATGACACCATTGGTAGGATATCTTCCATAAGTGGCATTGGGTAGGGATCCAGTTCAGTAACTGCATTTAATCTCCGCTAGTCCACGCATGGCTGTAACTCGCTGCTTGCCTTGGGCACTAGCAGCACTGGAGGTACTGCGGCAGATTTTAATGGCTCAATCAAGCCTTCACTCAACATGGATTGTAAGTGATCCTCACACATGATTTTGGATTGTTCATTCAGCAGGTACACTGGCCATCTGCAGGGAAGCTCTGACCCTTCTTTAAAATGAAAAGAAAATGCAAATGGCCCAGTAGGGGAAAATGGCGAATCCCTTTTGGGACCAAAGACCCCCACAAAGTCTTGGTATTCCGCAGTTAAGCCCTCCTCCTGCATGGCCCCCAGAGTTTGAGGCCCTACTACCTTCTGGTCACCCACCAGCAACCTGCACCTCTTTGGTGGACCCCTTCTTGGGTATAAGGTTATGGTACTGGAAGGCACATCGATCTGTGGTCTGAACTGATGCCACCATTGCATCCCAAACACTACAGGGTGGGTCAGGTTCTCAATTGCAAAACTGCGTCCAAACCCTGAATGGGGCCTGCTGTATTCTCACTGAAGGGCTTATGCGCCATGATGGCACCCTTCGTGTGGCATTGGTAAAATTACCACCAGACCTTCCTGCACCTGCAACTTCAAACGCTCCGCTAGTGCCAGTTCAGTATAATTTTCTTCCACCCCAGTATCAATTAGGGCCATCTTTTTCTCCATTCCCCCATCCATGTGCATCTCTACGGGGATAAAAAGATGAGAATAAAGCAAAGTAAACGATTTATTTTTAGATGAGTCTTTCATTTGCAAATTGGAAGATGGAGGTCTCAGCATATAGCCTGGGCACCCTCCCCCTTGAACATTTCCCACGTTTCTCAGGGCTGGGTGCCACCCCCCTTTACTGGAACAGTTGCTTACTGGAGACTGTCCCTTCCCTGGCAACATTGACTCCTCCCGCTGGTCCCATGCCAATGTTAATTGTTTATCAACTTGAATCGCTGAGGCTACTTCTTCCCCAGCGTGGCTTGGACCTTCTCTGCTGCCAAGGCTGCCAACAAATCTGGTTGCAACCCCTGGCGGAACATTCATGAGGATTGGGAATCTGTAACCTGAGCCACTTTTGCCAGTGGCTGGAAGACCCGCGCATACTCCTCTACCAAACTACGGCCCTGGCCAACCATTAATAACGCTGACCAGGTCTTATCTTTGGCTTCATCCAGACATGCCACCCGGTCAACCAGCTCTACACACTCCTCCATTGAACTGGGCAAGCTTTTCTGTTCCTCGATGAGTTCTTAGGACCATCCTACCAGTTCTAGAGGTAAGGCATCCACCACCTGGGCGATTTTGAGCGCGAGAGGGGATCCCCTCATTGCTCATGTCAACTGAGCCTAGAAGCAGACCCAAGCTATTACCTGGTGAAGTTTATCCGGAGCCTCCATATATAACGCCACCCAGATGGTGGTAGATTTAGGTTTCACTTGGATCATTATAGTTTGCTGAGCGGACGCCCCCAACAATCGTCCTATTTTGCGCAGCAAAAATGCCAACAAAAATCCCACCATAACCACGGTCAAGACATGTCAGTTCCATTCTTCTCTGTTGGCAACCACCACTTCTTCCCGGGGCCCCCAAAAAATGGAGGGGAATGTATTTGAGTTTCGTTTTATGTAACGCATGGACTCTTGCCAATATGAGACAAATGAGTTGGGCAGCACCAGCCATGTTACTTACCGCATGTTGACAATCCCGCTGAAAACCACCCTCTCACCCATGTGCCATTTCCAGAATTTGTGACGTATTCACAGACCAAGGTTCTGGTGATGCTACAAGCAAGCAGCATAGCCTGACCCCCAAGTTAGGGCTGCGAATGAGGCCAAGCCTGGCCTAGCTCACATGCTGAGCTCATTATTCTGGCTTCCAATTGAAATAAATTTTAAATAAATCTTTAAGCAAGCAATGTAATTTTATTTTGATAATTTTGTTTGAGAAAACAAAACTGTATTTCCAGTTACCATTTCCTCGTTTTAAAGCATTTCTGATAGTATAAAGTATTGCAACAAAAACCCTAACTTTGGCTCTTGAGAAACATCCAAATTGTGGTTTGGGAAAGTCCCAAACCCACATAATGACCATTTGGAGGATTTGGGATGCCAGTCATTCGATACACCAGATCAGTCCTTGTTTGTGGGTCCTCAAACTCTTACCTACAATCGCTTTATCTAAAAATTTCTCAAATTGGTCCAATTTCCCAAACTTGACCTCTAAATTTGTACACAAATTCAAATCAATATTCAAAAGGTCAATGTGTGGATCAGGCTGACCCCGATCCATCACAGTTATGACTTTAAAATTTACCCCAACAAGTAGTCTTTAAATTGCTTATACGCATAGATCACTGCTAAGCACTCACGCTCAGTCATGGTATAATTACGCTCATGGCAGTTCAGACTTTGACTGCAGTATGTAATGAGATGCTCTTCTCCTCCGTCATCTTTCTGAGAAATTACTACCCAACAGCAGAAAGGGACACAACTGTCTTAACAATAAACTCCCTATTAAAGTTTAGATAGTGTAACACCAGCGCACTGATCAGCACCGTACAAAGTGTATTGAAGGCATATTGACAACGTATTCATCCATTTGAACACAGCATCCTTTTTTAACAACTCAAAAGGAGATCCTAGTTTAGCTAAAGCTAGGGATGAAGTGCCAGTTTAACTGGCCATTCCCAAAACTACCGGTATGTTGCATTTACTATTAGGTTAGTCATTTTGCAGATGGCCTCCACCTTGGCTGGCTGTGGTTTCAGCCCCTTAGAGTCTACCACAAACCCCAGTTACTCCAACTAATCTTTGAAGAAGTTACATTTTTGAGGCTTAATTTTGATGTTTGCCTAAGCGAGCCAGCGAAATACTGCTTCTATATGATTAGGGTGCTCCAAAAAGGTTTGAGAGAAGACATTCATAACATCGAGGTATGCAAGAACACATGACAGCTTTGGGTCGCTGAGAATAGTGTTAATGGCTCATTGAAATGTAGCCGGGGCGTTACACAGCCCTTGAAGCATCTGATTCAGTCGAAAAAGGCCTTTGCATGTTTATGGCGCATTTTTCCTGTTCTATCATGGGTAGCTTAATTTGCCAGTAACCTGATACTAAGTCTATCACTGAGAATTAATGGAATCCCCCTAACTGATACAAAGCATCATCAATCCTTAGCAAGGGGTATGAGTTTTTTTGTAATACTTTTGAGCTTTTAGTAGTCTATTACTATGCAGTTGGTGACATCTTTCTTTTTTACAATCAGAACGGGCAAAGCCCATGGACTCTTGGATGGTTAGAGCATCCCTTGCTCCAGAAACTTGTCACTTTCCTCAGTGACAGCGTCTTCTTCTGCCCTTGATCCTCAGATTGGCTGAGACCTTATGGGGGATGATCTCCTTGTCCACTCGATGGACTACCCCCCAATATCACCCTAAATTGTGATTGTCAATTGCAAAAATCTCCTTGTACTTCTGAAATAAAGCTATGGCTTGGTCTTTTTGTTCTTCCAATTGCCCTATTGAATACTCTGCGGTACCACCATTATTATGCCAGCCCGTGCCTCAACTGATAGACCAAATTTTTCTTATGAACCAAAATCATAACCTGAAGAATATTTTCTATTGGGCTAAATGTAAATATGCTACTATTCAGTGTTAGCAGATTTGCATTGATTCGTTCTGAAGATTTGTTAATAAAAGCATAATCTCCCCATGACCTGGAAGTATAATCCCTGGAGCCACATGAGGCTCAAACCATGTTTGGCAATATAGCCCAATGACTTCCCCATATAGCCTGGCAGGCACTTACACCTCTAACTCAGTGTTCACTAAAACTTGGTGTCAAGAAGGTTAGATATGAGCCTTGCAGCTCAAAGAGTTATCCCCTGATATTCAGATATCTGCTGGTGAAAAGGCGGAGTCTTATTTTTTAGTTGATGATAGCGAACTGGAATCACCCTTTCACTATATGCAAGGATGATGTGGCTCATGTGCACCGGATCCTTCAGCACTCCACTAGAGGTGAAGAAAATTGGGATCTGCTGTCCCAAAAATGGCAAGGGTCTCCTCCGTCAGATCAACAACAGCCCCAAAGTTTTGCAGAATAAGTGGTTCCAATTATCAAGTCATAATTTTCATTTGGTAGCACAACTGCCAGAGCTACAATGAATATGGACCCAAAATGCAGAGGTAGCGCACTGTACGCTCCTTAAGAGATGGTGCTTTCTGCTCCAGCAGTCCCATAAACATTTGATGGTCCACATCAGGCTTCACCGTCAACTTTCCATCAACTTAGTGGAAACTATGTTGACTGGAGAACCCGTATATCATAGCGCAAACTCTGTTCTTCACTACGAAAATTATAGTAAGTACACTTGGAATAAGAAGAATATTGACTGTTTAATACGTGGACATTTACAGGATCTCTCTTTTCAAGAAAACTCATTAACCCCTCACCAACTTTGGGATATGCTTTGATAATGGCATCTAATGGAAGGGAAATGTTTACTCCTTTCAGAGTTGGTGCATCTGCAGCAGAATTCAGCTTGTCTGAAGAAGCTTGATCAAGCATTTGGCATGCATATGGCTTTGGTTTCTCCAAAGATCCTTCGTCCGCTGCAGCCTTGGCTTGAGCTCATTTCACTACGCTCACTCCTCCAACTGGCTGCTGGCATAAAATTCCATCATCGTACTGAGGGACTTCCACATAATACTACTATTGATTCAGTAACGTTTGGGGTTGGGATCATGGAGGTAGAGAGTTCCATCTCTACTTCACTCAGTCTTTTCCCTGGTATTATTGATCTTGTTGCACATAGTGCACACGGCGGCTATGGCAGAATTTTGCCAAGTGGCCAGGGCGGCCGCATTATTAGCAGCTAACCCCATAAGAGCCACGTCCTTGATTTTCATAAGAGGGTCCCGGTCAGAAAGTTTGAAGATGTTTGGCGTAACCAGGACCAGGTTGGTAAGAAGATTACTAACTTTTGGCATTAAGGTCCTTGTCAGTAGTTAGGTTGCTGACAATTTTTGTAACCAGCCTTGGCAATAATTGAACTGTTGAGAATAATTCAGCTGAGCATGAGGCACAGAATTATAGTAAAGCCAAGGGTTGCTAGGCAGAACGTGAGTCAGACGAGTGTATTCTCCTGAATAAAAGGGTACATCAGAGTTGGTAGTCTTCCATTCCATATTTGGCGGTAGAAAGCTAGGGGATATGCGATGCAAAACTTATACAATTTTGAGTAGAGGAATGACATTATCCATAATCGGTGAAATGACATTTTGATGCTCTCAGTATGGCTTCACTATGAAGGTCATGGCGATGCACATGTTGGCTTTTGCTAAGTATCCTGCCCCAATCAGCACATGAGCTTCTATCGTAATTCAATCAGAGAACTCCATGAGAGTCTTATTATGGCGGAATCCAATCACTAAGAATTCCACTTTCCTCTGCAACATCTTTGAGGGGCCCCAAATAGGAAAGCATGGTATCTTTTACATCCCTATAGGTAACAGAGATGCTTGGATGTTAACAGTGACTTGATTGAAACTCCCAACATTAAAGGCAGATATCAACAGTTTGGCCTTCTGTTGATCGGATGCACCTTCCACTGAAAATTCAAACCGTTTGAAGAAGCCATGGATATTCCCATTTCGATCAAATGGAGGCAGTTTATCTGTATTGATCTCCTCGTCCCATTCATGTCTTTTTGGGACATACTGAGGAATGGGTCAAGATTCAATTGTAGTTTCTCAATGAGAAGCTGGTCCAGTGAAAGTTGGGATGTCCGCTGCTTTGGGGGTAGCTTGGACTTCTGCCATGGGCAGCACCACCATCACTTGAGGGAATTGGCGTTCCAACTCATATTTGTATCTAGTGCTACCATATTGGGTGTACTATCTCTGACCAGCGACATATTCCTCCTTGTATGGTGCCCCCTTGTCATACATCCTCTTCCCAGTGAGAAGACTGAGAAGTACTGGTCAATTTCTGCTCCACATACTGCAGCTGTTTGGTAATATCATCCAAACAATTAGCGAGTTCCTTATTTTATTGTCCCAGAATCTGAATTTGGCTAACCGTGCTATAAAGCTGGTGCATGACAGCATTTCATTATTGAAGAAGTTCATCCTGTTTTTTGAGCACTACGTCTACGGTGAGTTTGAGCTCCTCATACTCAGCTGGTGCAGTGTTTCACAAAGGTTCACCAGAAACATAGGCTTTATGAGACATAGCCAGCGTCTGGAGATTCTGAATATTTAGTGGTTAATCAATGGGCACCCTGTAGTGAGCACCACTGTTATAACTTCAGATGGTATGTTAGGATCCGCCATATTGTTTGCACGGGTAAAACCCGCTGAACAACAGACAGATGATGTGGGGATCGTTGGTCCTTTGAACACACTTGAAAATATACTAAAAATAGGAGCAATACCCCCCAACTACTCGTTATATACTTTAATAAATACAGAGAAATTTAGCTGTTCCATTCTCCCTACTATTAACAACCTTCCTTTCTCAATCGCCCATCTCGCTTGTATACACCAGCTTCAGATGATACCTCTTATTGATTGAGATATTCTATTCCGCCAATTCTCCTTGGTTTTGGCTTGTTATTCTTTAGCTCCCTATTGCCCTAATTTGAGGCGATCTAATTTGTATTTGTCAAATGTTGGCATCGCCTTATCACCTTATTTAAAGGCGATCCAATAATAACCCATTATATCCCAATATCGCCTCATCTGAGGAACTCAAATAATTTTAACTGATATAATGTTCAGCGGATTCTTTCCAATCCGCCCTAGATGTTCCAGGTTTATAATCCAGTAATATTTAAATCATGACATCAACTTTTTATCCACTTTTTAAAGGAGAGTGGAGGAGGGCAAGAATCATGGTTAATTTATCATATGATGGAGCTTGCTGATATGATTGAGATTGTACTGCCACTCAAGATGAGTTACCACCCAGAGCCACATCCAGAATAAAGCTGGTACAGCCATCCAAAAAGTTGAAGTAACAGTAATAGGGACACTAAAAATACTCTGTAGGTAATTCTAAAATTAGAGAACATATCTGGAAATTGGCACCAAGAATTTCTTAAGTTAGTAATAACTTAAAATTTGGAAATTTAATCTTATAAGGCTATGAGAAAGAGAGAAAAAATGGAGAGACAGCAGCACTTGTTGGGGCCTGTTGCCTTATAAGCTCACTGAGTGGGAAATAAGAGGGTGTGCATTGATGCCTGAGGAGGCCTTCACATTTAATTTTTGATGGATTGACATACTTGGGTTATTCACCATCAATTCTGATCCAACCTGACTAGTGTATTGTTGTCAGAATTTTTAAAAAGATTTATTGGGATGCAACTCCACCTGGTGAAAAGTCAAAAAATTGTTTGACAGCTGGCAGGGGTGCACCCAGGCCAGGGAAGGCAAGAAAGGTCTCATATTAAGCCATATGCTTCTGAAACGCCCAAACCTATAGAGGGAGGGATCACCTTCACTGGTGGCAAGAACAGGAAGTCATATAGACAATTTTGAGTCCATGGTTAATATAAAATTTAACTCATTTTATTTCATTACTCTAATTATAAGACTCAAACCAAAAAGTTATGCCTTCTGGAAAGGTGGGAACATGCAAACTTGCTGTTGGTGATAACTTTTGGCAAACCGCTCCTTAAACATACTTTAGTTTTATTTACCAATTCCTTGGCGATGTGAAGAGGGGATAGGGGGAAAACTCCAAAGGGGTAAGCTCTCATCCATCCTTATCAACTACATGGGCTAAATCGCCATGATTGGTGAAGGGGTGAGCAGCCTTTTAGCCCCCTTCCTGGTTCTGAAGGGATGTATCTCTCTATTGAGAATCAAGTGGTGCTCCTCAGGAATTACATGTTCCAGAGAATAAAAACAGCTCATGGTTTTTCTTTACAACTTGGTTTTTATTAGGTTTAAAACTATAGAGAAAATAAAGGAAAATCTAGTTAAATCTTATTATTAGCTTTTTCTTGTTGCCTCAGATTTCCTAAAACAACTAATAAGCTAATTAGAATGGCTCCCTACTAAAACGTTCAAGTGATACTTCCCCTTTCAATTAAAATTCTTTCTAATCCACAAGGGTAGCTCAAGCTTCTATAATCCTTAAAACAATTAGATCTGACCCTTGTTCAGATTGATCAACCACCCATACAATGCTTAGGCTTGCATTCTTTGGTTAATGAGGTTAAAAGTTAAACTTACTAACTGAACCCATTTTCCTTATGTCTTGTATCATGGGCTCTTTCAATAAATTTGCTTCTTGTGTCTCATCCTATGACCTTATTTAACCAGTTTCCTTTATTTCTCAATTATAAAAACACAAAAGCCAGCGAAACCTTGAATGGGCTTCTTTAAGTTTATTCTATTAATTTGTTTAACTTAAATATCATTGTTTTACCATTATTTTTACCTTTCTATTGTCTTTAGACTCTGTCATGGCTTGGCCACTTTCACTAACCCTAAAAATATCAGGGTGAAGGTCGCCTTCCTATTCAAAATAATGCTCATAATCCTTGAGTAGACTCTTTAAACCATTCAACCCAACTCACTAATATAACGCAGATGTTGTTCAGCATCATGACATAATTTTACACATTTATCTGTCATCAAAGCATCAATTCATGCAATCCAACCAAAAAACCCACAACCGCGGATTTCTAATGTATGTCATTCTCTTTACCTCTTCTGCTCTTTTTTCTTTCTCTCACAAACCCACAGTTGTCCCATTACAGCCATTTGTCTTGTTGTGAGGCCTTTGGTATGTTCTTAAGTTTTACTTCATACAAGTGATCCATTAAACTTCCCTCATTATTTCTATTTAAATGGTATGCCCTTGTTTTTTTGAGCTATCTACTGGGTCAGACTATGTCAAGAGAGTTTCTATAACTCTCCAGTTCCCCGCTTGGTGGTGCACAAAGCACTGGCCAGAGCAAGGGGACTCATCATCATTGTTAATATAATGATAGCCCAGCAGAGCGAGCTGGAGCTAAGGAGGCATAGGGTGAGGGTGTTGAGCACAGTAAAAGTAATATTTCCATTGGGAAAACAGAAAAACTTGGCTGTGCCCCAAAGGGCAGTTCATGACCGTGTTTGGTACATGAGTTGAGTGCAAATGTGACCTGGTTTGGAGGGAACCTGGTAGGCCCAACGGTATACTGAGGCTGTCATCATCTATATTAATAAAAGCAAGTATGTATGTGAGTGTGCGCAATGCTCAGCCAGAACTAAAGCATTTGGAGCTCTGAAAATTTGGCTATAAGTGGATTGGAGGTGGTCCATTTGCAGCTTAAAGCCGGATTTTTAATTTTCATAATAAAATAAAAATATTTATATGTAAGAAGTGAGTCTCTTATATATTTTATTGGAAATCAGTATATTTTGATGGCTGAGGCGTATGATATTTGGTTGATTTGATAGTTTAAATGGTTTTAGTGAGCGGTTGGTGGTTTTGGGTTGATTAATAAGCTTAGCGGTTTTAATAAAGTTAGTAATTGGTTGATTCTATAAATTGATTGGTTTTGGTAAGTGGTTGGTGATTTTAGGAGATTCAATACATTTAGTTTTGGTTTATAAAGTGGTTGGTAATTGGTTGATTTGGTATCTAATGGTTTTAGCTAAGTAATTTAGTGGTTTATTTAATTCAATAGGTTTAATTGGGTATGGTTGAATAAGTTGGTAATTTTATATTTATTTAGTATAATTAGATTACTCAATTTTATCGATAACTGTCTACAAATTTAAAAAATATAAGATTATCAGATAAACTTTAAGCCCAAAGACAAATCTGTGTTAAACTGGGTAGAAACAAGAATTTAGCCTAAAATTTTATTTACATAAAGTATCATTCTGTTAATTTCTTTATATAGATGCATTATCTTGAGCAACAACCAAATATCCCACCAGACTTGGTACAAGTATCCTATTTATATAACCAAAGTAATCCAACCAGGGGATGGACATTACTGATGCTTGAACAAGCTAAAGCTTACTATAAAGTAAAGTAAAATAAAGTCAAAACAAGACAGATGTATCCACTTGAACCGATGCAAAATTCAAACTAAACACACCAACCAAGTCAGCAGTGGAAACAACTATAAATCCATAGAGGTGGGTGAAAGTGGATTGGGAGGCTCTTATTCCTCATCTGTTGTGGACATGTAGCGGCACAAAGCTGATAGCATTGGTGTGGGCTTCATGGAAATGGGGGTCAAGATAACAAATGGATGCTTGCAACTCAATGTGTGCAATGAGGAGTGTGGAAATATAGTATGTAAGTGCTTTTTCCGCCTCAAGTCATACTTTAGGTAGGGTGGCGATGGTTGCAAGGTTGTTGTGGGTAATGCGGGTCTTTGGGACAAACTTTGCAACTGCCACAACTTTTTAAACTGATAAATTTGCCGCCTAATAGTATTAGAGATAGTCTTTTTTACTGTTTTAGAAGCAGGGTACTATGTATGAGTTTAGGAGGTGGCAGGCCCGTATCCAGTACTGCAACTGATTTTGAAACATCTTTACGGGTTGGGTAAAATTTGGGGAAGGAAACTGCCTTTTCAGCTAGTTGGTGGTCATTTTTGAATGGGGTGGCATCAGGGTGGAGCACATAATGGCACTTTGGGAATTGGGCTGCATAATTAGTATTGAAGTACATTTCAAATGGATGGGGCCCAGCTGATTTGGATTCAGGGATAAGCTCACTTGATTCATTAACCTCAACCAAATAATCCCATGGATTTTGGTTTAATTTGATTGGGGTACTTGCATATGGGTTATCTGTGGCATTTGGCTGGAAGGATGCTTTAGAACTTACTTTAGTCCATTCTAGCTCCTGATTGGTGGTTTCAGGATAAGGGGTTCGTTGAGGTAATTTTTGGTTGGTTGATTCAGTGGTTGCTGTGGCTACCACTTTGGGGGAGGGGGAAGGATAGTGCCCCATTTGAAAAATGTTATTGGATCAGCTATGGGATCCTCATACAAAGAGTCAGGTATGGATATCACACTTGTGAGATGGAGGGGCAGTGCCATTTTGAATAGTCCAGTTCAAAAGAGGTAGGGCAAATGGTGCGCCCTCCATCCACTTGAACCCAAAATGGATGGTCTGAGGCAGAGGGGATAATGGTGTGAGGGGGATTGAGAGGGCTATTTCTGTTGATACTTGACTAATAGTCATGAAGGCGTGGGGGCCTGCGAGGCAAGTGGCTCAATTGGGAACCACGAATTGTATTATGGTACTGGAACCATATTTTGATAATCCAGCAATGATTTCATTAATTAAAATTTTGGGTGGTAGGTGGGTAGGGAAGCCTGAAAACTAAACCACAAGAGTGGTATCAGTGGGAAACTTGGTACGAGTAGTTGGGAGGGGGTGCCCTGGAACACCAGGGGGATGGTAGCTGCTACTGCAGCATCAGCTTCACTTGAGAAGCTGAGAGCAAAACCCACTTGAAGGGGCGGAAGTCAATGAAGCCTGTAGGCTGCATAGCAGCCTGGACTAATTCAATAATAGCTTTATCTGAATAGGGGAACAACTTACTATAAATCAACCTGAAGGCCAAATCTCATGTTGCTCTGGGAGAGCACAAGGGGGCAACGTGGCACCGCCTGGGTTTGGGAAAGATGTAATACTAAGTCCTTAGGCGGTACATAACATCCTGAAGAACTTGGAGGGCTAGCTGAGCCAGCCTGAGCACATTTTGGCAATGGCGAAAAACATTAGGAGGCGGCGCACCGTTGCCATATGTGGGGCAGCAGGCATTGAATGCATTGATATAGGTATTTTGAATAGGTTGATAACGAGTGGAGCTGTTTTTACTAAATTAAAAACTATAATTTGACCAAAAGTGAGCAAATCGAGAGTAAGAAGTCTGGCACAAGTATTCTATAAAGTTTGGTAATGGAATGCTAATATCTAATTATTTAATATAATAAAATAGATTTTAATATCAGTTGTATATAAAATCTAGAACATATATATCTAATGGTAATTATATAGCAATTTGGCTGGGTATTTTCATATACATTTAAATAGATCTTTTCATAGGTTTTGATAAGGGGATGGTAGTTTTTGGCTGTTTTGTAAGTTCAATAATTGGTTTTTGCTGAGTATTGGTTTATTTTTTGGTTCATTTAATAGGCTCAATAGTTTCATGTAAGTGATTAATGGTTTAGTTAATTTGGCAGGCTTAATTGCTTTTAGCTAAGTGGTTGGAGGTTGGAACTTTATAATAGGTTTAATGGTTTCTGAACTTATTGATAGCTATCTACCAATATAAAAGCTAAATTAATCTAGAATCATCTAATAATTAATAAACAAAACAGAAAAGCATGAGTATTCTACTATATAATATATAATCTAAACTAAACATTTCAAATCACCTTAGTTTCTATAGACACTGTAGCAAAGCGTGGGTATTGAATGCTAGTTTTAAATCAAACAAATTGGCCAACATATCTCAAGACCTCCTCAAAGAGGTCCATGCACAGGATTTCCCAGGTCAACATAAAGATGTAAAAAACGACTAAGGGGTTTATTAGGGAAGATGACAATGAGAAAATTCAGTCTCAAGCAAACATATACAAGCTAACTTGATGAAACCACGAGTTGAAGAAAGTGGTACTAAGCCTTAGTGCACCAATAGTTGCATGCTTCCATCTATCAGGGTCAAATACCTCAAAACTGACCTTACTTGAGTGATCAATTGAATTTGAACTTAACCTGAACTAGCAATTTTGTAAATTTAATGGGTTTTGAACCCCCTTTCACTGATGCACCTAATTAAACTGTCATCATTAATTAAAGAACTCCGTTTTAATGCAAGAGCCAAAACAGGGGGCTGGGCGTTATGCACCTCACTTGTACCAACCTGACATACCTGGCTTGTACCCAGCGTTATTCCAAGGTGTGCTTAAGGTCAGGAAGGTCCTGAAACTTAACCTTTTGGACCTCCTGCCACCCAGCCTTGTCCCTGCTGTTCGTTCCCTCAATAAAGTCATGTAAACATGACAGGTGTGCACAAATTTGGATGCAGCCATGCAGGCTTACAAGGAGAACGATTATGGTAAGAGATGAGTTGGACCAGAGTGCAAGAGAAGGAGATCTCGTGATTTTGAATGCAAAAAACATCCCAATCAAGCAACCATGAAAAAAACTAGGACTAAAGAGGATTGGGCCATACCACGTTGTCAAAAAGGGGACATGCCTCTTACCAGTTGGATCTCCCCCCTCATTTCAAATCTTTTCAGTATTCCATGAAAGCAAGTTCACGTAGTTTGAAGGCCCCCTCCAGAGACTCTAAGGCTTATCTTATGGATGGGGCGCCGGAGTGGGAAGTGGAGGAGATTGTAGCCTCTCGTCAGGTAAGAAGACTTGAGTATCTTGTTGTCAGGCAAACAGCAAGTTATTTTATGACCAGCCTGCCAGTTTAAGTGCTGAAGCACCCAAAAGGCAAACCTGAGTGCCAGTGGCACTGCTGCTGGTACAATGGTTATGGATTTAGGAAGGAGTTCCGCCATTAAGTACCCATGTTTCATAATCGTGTATAGACACCTAGCAAAATACCAGATGAAATTGGCCATAAACCCCGAGGGTTGTTGGAATACTGGCAGAAAAAAACCGCTCAAAGTCACTTTTGAGCGATTTTAAATTTAAGTTTATTTATCCACAGCCATCTGCCCAAACCTATTCTTTGATGTCCTTGGCTCTGCCGCCTGCCACCCCAGTGTGGGGCAGCAGTGCACCCCCACCTAGCGTTTTCCGCCCTGCAGGCAAGCGCGTTCAGACAGGTTCAAACATCCCGCCCACTGCTTATAACCTTTTTGTCCCCCCACGAGACTTAGCGCTCCACCTGGCGCGCGTCCACCCTTCTCGCCCCCATCCTCTCGCCCTCCCTCGCTCTGCTATTCGCTATTGCCTCAGAGTGGACTATGGGCGTTTGTTCCCATATGCCAATAAGGCAATTATTGACCTAGCCACTACAGCCTTTGCGCCAGCTGGCTTTATAGACTTCCGCCCTTTTATGAGCTACTTTGACGTTGGGTTCCAATCTGAGGAGGATGCTGAAGCGGCAGCACAAACTCCTCTAATTTATAAAAAACCCCTATTCCCACAACCCGTACTCGCCTCCCTTCAGACACCACGCTAGTGGTATCCTTTGCAAATCTCCTATCCCACCTTCCACCCCAGGTTTTGTATGACCAGTTGGTCGCGGGGCTCATGGCTTATGGCACTCAGCCCAACCTCATCTTTGCCATTCCATATGGTGCAGAACGCCTTGCTGCTCCTCGGGCAACAGCCACCATCATACCACACCACCCTACCATAGCCCAACAAAACCCACCCCGCGCTAGTGTGGCTGCAGCGCCTGATCATTTCTTTTGGGCTCGGGTCAATAATGGTAGGCAGATTTGTTCCCTCTGCTTTGGCCTCGACCATGCAAAAAGAGCGTGCCCTAAGGCCAAATCCGCTGATGCAGCTTCTGAGCCCCCCTCTGGAGGTTCAGTATGAGGCGCTTTGCTGCCCCCTCCCACCCTCCAATCTCGTTCAGTGGGCCCACATGGAAAATCAGCCCCACTCAAAACCTCCAACCTCACTCTCCCACCTAAATCTACGCCAGCCAATCATAGCAATGCTTGGACCAACATTCGCACCCAAGCAGCTGCCCATTCGCCCAATCCTACCCACTCAAATTTAAACGCCACTATTCCAGTGAACCAAAATCCATGGGATCTATTGGCTGAAACTGACGAATCAGGTAATATCCTCATTAGTAAGCATACATGTCAACCTCTCTGCCATGGCGATTATGGTCGGGCAGAATTTTCCTTCCTGACTTTGATGAAACCCCTACCCCTCGCCATTTTGCTCCTCTACCCAATACAGCCCCCTTCCAGAGTGACCACCAGCTCGCCTTAGCTGCGGTGGCCTCTCCTCACTGCCCAAAACTATGCACCATGGTGGCCCAGTCAGTGGCTCAGCTCCAGCATGGCCTGCCCACCCTCTTCTTCCCCCCAACTTCCCTGAATCTCCCTGCAGTGACATCTCAAAACTATTTGATGATGCTGAAATTGCTGTTATGAATGTTGCAACAATTGCTTCATTCAACCCCTCAGCCAAAATCACCCACCACAGTATCTCCCTTTTCACCCAACTTCCTGAAGCCCGCAAAGAAGCTGAAGTTCTCCTCGCAGCTTTTGTTGAAACACTTTCCCATCATTATCTTGATGCAGAAGTGGAAAACTCCTACTACACTGACCTCAGCCCCCACTATGCAGATGCCCCAACGCCCTGGCTCTCTGATCTGATCTGGTACTGTAACCAACACCCCTTGATCGAGGTGGGTCTTTCTGAAAACCAACCCCCCGACCCCTCCTCACCCTCTGCCATGGTGGGTTAAGCAGTATCTGCTTCCCACCTGGTTAGTAGTTTGTTTTGCCGTTTTGAGTGTTGTGATCGGTACTATCCGTCCCCTGGTCGGCGTACCTCAAATAAATCGGAATATTGGCAGAAAAGGCGGTTTATATGAAAGCATAAGTAAGTTGAATTGGGTAAAGGGTTTTTATTGGAAATATAAATAAAGAAAATCGACCAACAATTTTCTCAGTGCAATGCAACTGATTAAATAGTGTTCTATTGGTAATGATCAAAGCAGGGATCAAGTCCCTAAAATTTGACCTAGCCTGAAGAACTTTTGGGGGAGGGGGTGATAATTTCAATTGGAACTGACATTGAAGGATTTGGCAGCAGGTTGAGTCGCTATCAGTTCATCCATGAATGGCTGGTATGATGCTTGACTGCATTTACGTCAGTTGGAATGACAGCATTTGGCTCAATGAGCAACGGGAATTCCCAGGGCCTACCCACATAGGGGCAGTCCCAATTGGTTGGAAATGGGTTTGGGATGGCCAACCCACCCATGCCCAGTTGCTGGGGCATTAGTTCAGCCAAATGAGTGGCGTTGGGTGCAACTCCCAATTCTTTTATTTAACTGAAGAAAGCCGACCAGGTGATGGACATTACTGAGTATGTGTGGAAAATAAAGATAGATAAAATTGGGCACCCTGGGGTACTCAAGTTACCCCTGTTGCCAGAGGGACTGCCAGGTATGGGGGAGGGTTGGTGCGCTACTCCAAGGGGGTTTCCCCTGCTATGGAGCAGGTGTGAAGGACAGGGTCTGTGCAGAGGAACCAAAGTGGGAACCACGATTCTATGAGCGCCTGTTGCCTTGGCCTCATATATCCATAGAGCCAGGCTTGGAAGTGCTCCAATAAGTGGGCGTAGAACCTGTTGATAACCCCTGGATGGTTGGGACCGTGCCCCTTGAACGCATCTAAGGCAATGGTGTGGATTGTCCACATTGCAATGGGTATCATTAGGGAGCAGAGGGTAGATGGGATTGATGACTCTATCTGGAGCGGGAGGAGACTCTTTGATATAGAAATTTCCTGCTCGTTTTGGAGCTTAAGCAGGCGCGCGACTTCCTGCCATATGGCTTTGGTTGGGGGGCATGTTTCTAGGCGGTGGTGTAGGGAGCCCTCCCCTCCACATACTGCGCAAGTTGCGTGGAGGCAACTGGAGCGGTCCGCCATCCTATAGGTCCTTCTCAGACAGCGCCAGGCGTTGGCTCTTACCCTCGGCTGTAGGAGTGGGTGGTGCGTCATTTTTCCACACTGGCTTCTGTGTGGTTAAGTCATAGGGAATGTCCAACACATCTAGGTATTCGATTCTAGCAATGGTTGGGGTCATAGAAAGCATGTCTCTCTGGGGGTGGTTTTCTGGATTACTTAATTTGAAGTGGGGCTGGGTCATCCCCTTCCCTGCATGGTGCCATTGTTCTCTACGGTCCATCCTATGTGGGGATGGTTTGGATGATGCATTTGAAGTGAGGGGGTTCCATGTGGGCCTGTTGCGGTAGGGTGTTTAGTAAGGTATGATAGTAGTCTGGGTGGGCTATGTGGGTTGGTTAATTTGAGCGCCTGTGCGAAGTTAGTCCTTACTGCCCTGGACCAGTGTTGTTGCGGGAGGTCTGGGGCAAGGACTTCCTTTATCCAGGTACCTAGGATGTGATTGGCATGGCTCTCAAAATCTATTAGTCCCATGCCTCCGCTTGAGCGTGGGCCAAATAGTGTTTCCATCCGTATAGGAGGGTGATAGCCAGGCCACATCCAGCCCTGGATAAGCGCGCGAATTGAGTTTATAAAGGTAGGTGAGAAGGCTATCGCATGGGCCTGGTACCATAGTATTGGGAGGATGAGTGAGTTAGCAACTGTTTCTCGCCCCATTAGTCCTGGGGATCTTCCCCTTGAGGGAGGCTATGCGGTTGGATAACCGGTGTAGTAGGTTGCTTTCCATTATCTCATTGGCATATCCCCCTTTTTCCAGCCATATTCCAAGGTGGCGGACAGGAGTGGTGGTGGGAGGTGATGCAAAGAGTAAGATGTTTGGGTTTTTCCTTCGTATGGGGGTATGAGGTTCTTTGTTGTAGCCCAGTTATTAGTGTACTTGCCTAAGAGAATGATTTCTGTTTTCCTTTTGTTGAGCGATGCGTTGCTCACCATGGAGTATTTCTCTAAGGTGCGTTCCAGCTGTTGGGCATCATTGTGTTAGATATACCTGTCACGCAGTCATCCGCAATGGACAGTATCTTGACTGTTGGCTGGCCTTGTGCAGTTATGCCCATGAGGCGTGAGTCAGTTATGTGGAGGAGTGGATCAAAACTGAAATTATACACCAGTGGCTGAGGGGGTCCCCTTGTTTGAGCCCTCTGTGTGGTGTGATATTGTTAGTTAAGAAGCCAGGGCCGCATACAGCCATGGTTGCAGATTCTGTAAGGATCATCGCCTAGTTTATGAATCTGGGTGGGAGTTTGAAAGCATGTAGGCATTCCTTTAGGTATGGCCAACTAACGCGGTCATATGCCTTTTCCTGGTCTAAGAAGACCAGGGCACCAGTTGCTTTGGACTGACATATGTTTGCAACAGGGTGTATGTTGTTCCATATTGAGCGCCCTGGTATAAACCCAAACTGGTTGGGTGACAGGACGTTAGAGGCTAATGTGCCTAATCTGGCTGCTAAAATTTTTGTTAAAATTTTTGTATCAGTATTAGAAAGTGCAATTGGACGCCAGTTGGCCAGGTCCAATTTGTCACCCTTTTTAACAAGGTTATGACATATGATTCATAGCCACCAGGTAGAAGGCGTGTATCCAGCAAGCACTGGTTCATAGATGCCAATAATAGGGGGGTAATTTGCTGAAAATATTTTTTGTAAAATTCATAGGGTATCCCATCAGGCCCTGGGCATTTCCTACGTGGTGCACCGCGGATTGTATCCCAAAGCTCCTCCCATTTAATTAGGCTTAGTATATTGTAGTCTGGAGGTGTGCTTTGTATTCTGGAAGTTTGTATAAATTTTGTGATTTTTTGTGGGTCTGTTGGCATATCATGGTATAATTCGGTGTAATAGCAGTGTACTTCTGCCTTGACCTCCTCAGGGTCAGTTGCCATGGTGTCGTCAGTCTTGCAGACCTGTGTGCACATGAGCTGGTTGCCGTGGGAGTGGAATTGGTGGAAGAATTATGTTGAACATGTTTTGCCTTCCTTTATGAAATTAACTTTGTTCGATACTTTAAATCTGTGTTGGTGCTCAAAGATGAGGGTGTTTAGTCGGGCGGATATTTCCTCCCATTTGCATCCCCAGTTGGGGCTATAACCAGATCTCAGGGTGTTTAGCTCGAGGTGGTCCAGTTCCGCCAAGGTGCGCCTGATTGTGGCTGTGTCAGTGGTGTACTTATATGATGCAAGATGTTGGGTTTTGTTGATTAGTTCCTTTTTAAAACTTTTTCATGTTCTGATGGGATCCAAAGTGAATGGGGCTGTGAATTCTGGGTTTGTAGCCTCATGTTCAACCCAGTTGGATATCTCGGGCAATTTTATATTTTCTAGGTGAAGCTTTCTCCAAGGCAACACCTGTGTGTGGGATTGGGTTGGCACTAACTGCACTGTAGCCAATCGAAGGTCAGAAAAATTGATCTTTTTTGTTGTAAATTTGGATATTTGAGTGGTGGGATTTCAGGATGAGGATGTGGTCAATATGACTTATTGATATGAGCAGTCCCTCACGTATGTTGGGTCTTGTCATGTGGGGAAGGATTGGTGAATTGGGGGAAGAGCATCCTGTAAGCCAAGAGATGCCTTTATTGTGCGATATTCAATGTGTCCAGGTGGGTATCCCCTGGGATTAGGCCATCGATCTGTATTGGGGTTATCCCAGCAGTTGAAATCGCCTAACATGATGATATCTGGTGGGGGGTGAGGGTAGAAATTTTTTCAAAATTTTTTTTCTCTCAGTTGCAGTGCACGGTGCGTAGATACATGCTAATGAAATTATTTCATCTTGGCCTGTGATTGTTGCTACCAGGACTTGACCGTGCAAGTGTGATGATGAATTTGTAATTTTAAATTTTTTGTTGTTTTGGACTATCACCCCACAGTGAGATGTCCATACTGATTGTGATGGTACGACCCTGGTTGACCAGGATTCTTCTTCCCCTTGTAGGCAGTGGGTTTCTTGGATGGCCAAGATGTCTACAAGAGGTTTTCACAGGAATGCCAGTTTTTGGCTTGGGATGTATGAGCCCTGGCTCCCGCGATGTTTAGCGTCCCTGTTGACACTGAGGTGCCCGCGGCGCCTCAGAAGTGGTTGGGAGGGCCTTCTGGCCCTATCCCACCGCGGCTCATTTTGGCCATGCTCCGCATCTGTACTCCAACTCTTTCAATGCCATTGTTGGTTCCCTTGATCTGATCCAATGATTCAAGGGAATTGCAGTTTTTTGCATTTGTGTCAACTTTTCCAGCACAGTTTTTGTGTTGATCTGATGCTGATTGTTGATTGGATTTTATATTTTTGAGGTTCAACTTTGTTGCATTGTGCACCGCATTTTTGCCCAAATTGTGGTTGCATTGTTCCTCAGTATGTGCATGACTGATGACGCTTTGTGGCTCAGTCCGGTTACTGTAAAAATTTTTGACCTGGGCATATTGTTCTGATTGGTTGGTTTGGTGAATATCTGAAATATCCTCCTGAATTTGTCCGTGGTTAATGGTGGATTCCGCGTGTGCCGCCGCTTCAGCTGCTGCTCTCTTGCGGGCTTTTTGTGCTGCTTTACGCTGTTTACTTGTAACTGGGTCCACGATGGAGTATAATCCATCTTCACCCCAGCGGAATGGGTGGTGGCCATCAGTTATTTTGGCAAAGTTTTCATTATCTTCGTCTATAGCTTCTTCACAAAAATCATTTTCCATTAAGCCCTTTTTCACAGGGCATGCATGTTCCTTGTGGCCCAGTGAGCCACAGTGGTTGCAAATGGGTGGTGCGCGTTCCAGTGTAACTCAGAATGCAGCCAACTGGCCCCCATCTGCAAAGTGAAATTTTGCTGTGTGGGGAATTCTGGATAAATCCTCTTCCACTTCTGGGAAGGGGTTAATTACAGAAATAGCTTTGCCCATGCACAGGTTGGGCATTAAGCAAAATTGCTGTAATTCGAGTTGTTGGATTTCTCCATAGGCCACGAGACCTTTACGGAGCTCCTCCTCAATTACCTTATGAGGAAGGTTGGTGGGGAGCGAGTCAAAGGAGATGAACAAAGTTTTCACTTTGTTCCATCTGGTGCATGCGGTGCACACAATTTTTTGCCCTCGGGGAGGGCAATTTCCACACAGACTTTTGCTGAAGCATCAGCTTCAATGGCTGTTTCAAAACCATTGTCAATCCAGCCATGGCCCATGTTGTTGGTGGCTATGTACACCACGTGAGGGAAAAGTGAGGGCTGTGCCTCACATGTTTTCTCCCACAGGGTCAGTGACTCATCCCCAAGGAAGAGTCTGATCCCGTGCTCCACCTTTGACAAAGGTTGGTTGAATTGGATGTAAATGTATTGCGTGTGCTTTACAGTAGATACCATAAACCCAGATGGTGTCTGAGTTTGCGTATTTTTTACGGGTTGGGTTCCTGGTCCCCCTCCAGGGCATTTTTGCCCTTAGTTGCACCGTTAAGCGCACTACTTGCTGCGACGCTCGCCCATGTTGTATTATTTTTGTTATTAAAGTCGCCCATCTTTCCTGTTTGTGATTACCCAAGTTTGCTGTTTGAATCAAATTGTTGTAACTAAAGTGATTTTTACAAGAAAGAAAAGCGAGAAATGTGATTCTCAACTGCTAAGATAATTTTCTGGGGGATTGTTATAAACCACTTATATGAAAATAAATAAACTAAAACACTAGTAAAAGTGTTTTAAGGGTTTATTTAATTAATTGAAGGGGTTAAGAAGCAACCCCTTAATAAGTTGATACTTAGTATTTAAAGTGCCAAGGCTCAAAGCTTGGATTGCTTAGTAAATTCCAGATTAGATATTATGGGTGGTGGACTTATTGAATTGTTTGAAACTTGCCATACTTTATGAATCAGCCAATTGAGTGCGATAACAAGTAGTTTATATCTGTGAGGTAGGGTTTTAATATATTTACCCAATCATTTGATGGAAAATATTTGCACATTGTTAGGATCCCTCCAACCCTATAAAAGGAGCTTGTCTCCATGGTATGAGATTGACTATATTTGTTGTAAGGCGAGGAAGGATTCTGAATGGCTCCCTTGATTACGCCACACGTTTGGCACAATCCAACTGACCAAACTAGTATGATTTTGCCCAAGTTTTATTAATAGAAGAGTTACCCCAATCCGTGGGGTTCCACCAAGTATTAACCGGTGTCTTTTAGCAAATTTTTATCATTTAACTCTGAACCACTCTTTCTGATACATCAGACTTGTAATTGTCTGACATTGTTGCCCAAGATGTGCACTTATAAATTCCCAAACAAAGCCTCGCGCTTCTAAAGTAACAATGGTTTGAATTTCAACTTGCTCACCAATTGATGTCACCTGTTTTTAACTTAGTTGACTTGAATAGTACTTTTCTGACAATTTTTTAAAGCCTAAAGGAAGAAGTTGCCAATATCAATTATTAATATGGAACCACCTTATCAAATCAACACTTATAATCACTCTGTTGCCTAACCCAAAAAGTTTCCTCCTAAAAAAGAGACCTTGATGGCTTAATATAAACTCCTAGATTTTGAGTCTGTAAATTTCTTTGAAAATCTTTATAGATAGCTCCTTTAGTAGATTACCAATATTTCTGTACTATCTAATTGCCCAGCACTATTCCTTACAAAATATAGATGGTAAGGAAAGTTTAAGCGCAAAGTCACTTAAATTAATTTTCTGAGGATTTTTCAGACGTTTGTCACAATCAGACCCCTCAATACCAAGCAGTAACTTTGTCATATGCTAAAGCAGAATAATTTCCTTTAAGTTCACAAGTAGAAATAGAAGGGTTAAGAAAATTATGTGGTTAAGAACTAGGGCACATGTTTGTTAACGTGATGTGATGAAGAAATTAAATGTGCTTGTAATTTATAAAGGAAGACAATCCAAACTTAAAATAGATTGGAACAATGAGCGGGTTAAATGCCCCCTCTAGGATAAAGCCTCTCTGACATGGATAATTTGTTTTGTAATAGATTAATTACCCCAAATGGGAAAAAAATAAAAAGGAATAAAATTTACAACAAAGTATGATTTCAGCTGGGCAACCAATTGAAAATCTGGATAAACCCCATACCAAATACCAGAGTAAAAATATCAAAGCAACAGAACTATAATTCATGACAATACAGACATCAAAAAGGAAGATGATCACTGCGTAACCCTCCCATTGGATGAGAAGTGAAGATCATTATTAGGGAGGACCCAGATGCGCTCTACGCCACAACTCTCCCTTCTTCCAGTAGGTTTTATTTATTGGTTAACTTTAAAAAAGTAGTTAAAAACTTTTGCCTATAATTTTATTTAGCATTTAAATTTTTTTATGTTCCTTTTTATTCATATAATAGTGGTAATGGTTCTCTCCTGATAGTTACCAATAAGCAGACCTTTCTGTCACAAAACCTTTTTGCCATCGCCTCACAGAAGCTATTTTGTTGCTAAATGCTATCCCCAAGGAAGCTAGACTCTCCAAAGAGGACATCTCTGGGCAACCAGAAAAGTCAAATATCTGATTTTAATATAATATTGAATCCAGTATTGGTGCTCACTACATGGGGTTTCTGAGTTGATATCAGTGAAACATTGATCACGTCTTAAATCATATTCTAGCATAAAGATCTTTCCTCTTATTGGGGAGAAAGTATCACCGGATGGATATCTATATCCTAATAAAAAATCACCCTTACAACCTGTGATTTTATTGTCCATGCCACCTTGGTTTCAGCTTGTCCGTTCCAGACCATTATCCATATTACCTAAAGTCTAACACCATGGATGGTACCATTCAGTAGCTATTGGATGGAATTTAAACAACTGAAGGCTAATTTAACCGCTCCTAAGCTACAAAAGTTCCTTTAAATATGTGGAGGCTTTGCATTACAGCTACATTAGCACTAACAAGTTAACCAATATGGTGGAACCCTACATTCATCTGTTTATAGATCCCAAATGTCACCCCTCTTCCAGTTAGTAGGAATGCATTATCAGGAGGTGCATCGTCATCTGGTATTATTGTAGTACCTCAACTTCAAGCTTGTTGAATTTCATAAAATTTTCTTCTGCGTTTATATGGTACAACTATAAGACAATCCAGTAAAATTGACGTTTTATTAACAATCCATGTTATAAAATCGCTTTATTGGATTCTGGGAGTATGGGTTCATGGACAACCAACTTACTCATCAAATACAAAGCGTAGTAATTGAAGTATATGAATATGTACATCAAACCATATTAAAATCCGTCAGTTGGATCCAGGCTTTAAAGTCAGCTCTAGTGCATCGCTTAAACCATGTGAAGGTGTTGGTCAAAGTACTGGTACAATGATATCCTAAATTTCTATAGCACTGGAATTTAAGGGCCTGAGGGTCCTTGAAGCCTGAAGAACCACAAGGGCCGCAAGGTCCCGCCATAACTGATGGTTCCAAAAGGCCCTCAAGGTCCAAAAGGGTCTAGAGGGACACGCGGCTCTGATGGAGCAAAAGAGCCCTGAGGCCCTGAAGGGCCACCTGGACCCCCTGGCCTATTGTCCCACATGATGAAAATATATGAAGACTCTTGGAGGGACGAAAATTTGTAAAAGATTAAAGTTTTGCATAAGCATATGTAGTAATTTTCCCAAGGATGTGGAGCTCACCTTATTGGTCGCCCATTTATTCCTAATGTTACATTGGAGGCATTAGATGAGGAAATAAAAAACTGTAAATTTGGGGGAGCACCCCCTCTTCTTGAACCAAGTAGTGTTATCATTCTCATCAAAAAAGGGTTCAATAGGGTCAGATGTCCCAATCGTCTCCCAGGGCAATCTCGCCCATGTGGTAGACAAGCGATGAGTAACAGCTTACCCTTTAAGAACCCCGCCAACCATTCCAGTATTAACTTTGAAGAAATTGATACTAAGATTTAAGGGAATTCATGATAAGTTATTAAAGAGTCGGCATTCTCATAGGATGAAGGGTTTGTATGAAGTCAAGGGCAATGAGCCTTCAGGATTGATTCCTGAGAGAACCAAATCAATGGGACAAGGCCTGAAGGGAGTTTACCTTTGACTAAGAAAGCATTTAATGCCAAATCTCTGAGGAAACTTGCCAATGGCATCAGGCCATTGGGAAATGATATGACAGTTTAAAGTCTTCCCTGGAAAAACTAAAAGCCTCATCTGATGACTCCCGCTCGATTGGACAGACGAAAAGGGACTTGGTGTGGGAAGTTTGAGCGCCCCAAACCTGTTCCCAACCTCTTGGGACCGTCCCTACGTGGGGTGGCCTTGGGAGGTTCCCGTTGCCCATTGGGTGAGATGCCATTGCACTAATTGTCAGAACCGTGGTAAATCTGCAAATTGGGCATCTATGGATGAGCCAACAGCAACATTGGCCCACTCCAATCCTTTTCAATTCAGTATAATACAGTTCATTTTCACTCACCCGCACTCAAAGTTCACTGGGTTAGGTCAAATCTTGAGGGTCCAATCTTGTGCTTTCCTAAGCTATTCCCCAATTCAATCATCTATTTAAGCAGTTGTAACACTGAAAAAATTGACGGTTTTTTCTCTTATTTTAAAATACAATAAAAATCTTCTGACACTCAAGCTAGTTGTTTAGTTGAGTTCAAACTTTTTCTTAGCCAAACCCCATGACATCTGCAATGTGGCCCCATGGCCCACATATTGACTGTGTCGACCCAGCCATATTTTTAACCATGATCCTTGCCATAGTCATTTGGGACTATTGTGTCAAGGCCTTTTTAGATTTTTCCCTGGTCTTAAAACTCCCTACCCCTCATGTCCATAGGCTGTGGGACCACACCATCTTGGTTCCACACCAGGTTGCTTTTCTCATTTGTGGCCTGTCAGAGCTTCGTTACTACTTATCTCCCAGCTTATGCAAAGGTCGTTTTTAGTGACAATGCCTCTGACATTTAAGCTCGTCTTATGGGGGCTTTTGCATCCCAATTGGCAGACCAATTCAAACTTTATCTGCTGTCTCCTTGACAAAAACATGCATGCGTTTATTAGACCCATTTATAACATCTTGATGTATAGTAAAAACTTGTCCAATCTTGGGAATTAAGTTAGCAATTTATAAAGCCAAGATTTAATCTCTAAAAATCAAGATGGGACATAAGTCTAATACAGCTGCACTCAACTGAGGTTGGAATGAACAAATTACTATATGACGTGGAGAACCTAAGAAGACAACTGGATCAAACAGCCCCCCATGAGTATGCAAATACAGTATCCTCTGACCCAAGCCATAGTTCTGAGTCAGCTATAAGCACTCTTTCTGTCCCTTCCAGCTCTACCTTAAAACCCCATTATGTAAAGAGGTTCATTACCAGTAAGGAGATTATTTCGTCATTCTTGAATGCTTAAAAGAGTGCAATGGAGGAGCCACTGTCAGACAGGTGAAGAACATCCATTCATGCGCCTAAAGAGAAGCAGTGAGAGTATGACACCTATCTGCATGACTTTTAAACCTGGGCACGATTCAAATTACTTTGCCAGAAGTTTGGGAGCGATCATACCCTCACAAACCATAAATAGCCTTTAGGGCAATTTACTTCAACAAAGGTGAATGTCCGCTGATTTCTCTAAAATATTATATGCCAGCGCTCAACCGTTTTAGTGATAAACATGTTTCTCTAGATGATTTATCTCAACTGCCATCTCTGCCCTTGAGACCTGTCCTGATTTCCAACCTCATATGATATGGCTAGAAAATTTACGGTTATCCAAATTGTCAAAGAATCTCTGAATGAAATTCCTGCAGCTATGGTAAAAGTTTTCACTTCCCAAAAAGACTCCCACCAGACCTCACGTACATGCCAACAAAGCAAAGAACAAGAATATACTTATCTGTGCCTACGGCAATAATTTTCATCACACCATGAACCAATAATATATGCACCGTTCAGAAGATGCAGAACTCAAAATGTTAGCAGAAAGGAGGACATCATTAAGTAATAGGCTTCGTAGGATGACAATTCTTTATCACGACTCTATATATCTGTTGTCCCTAAAGAACTGCCACTAAGGATACCTGGGTGATTGAGTTATATAATTCTGACAATATACATTTTAATTCTGTTTATTCTTCTTCAGATGAGTCATCTATGTTCCTCACTTTGCTGACCCAGTTCAACAACCTGGTTAAATGAGTCGCAATTAAAGTAAAAAATCCCTGCTCTTACAATCTTCAATAATGTCACTGGTGAATGTCGTTTTATCTATGCATATAAAGAAATTTCAATATTGCTCCCAATTTTCTTTAATACATGGAGTATGGAACCACTGGCTCAATGTACAAGGCATATGGGGTTTAAGCTGCGCTTCCATCCATATTTGGTAAAATATCTGAAGAAAACTCATTGTTAATCCTTGACAATACAAAAACAAAATACTATTTGAGACTTAATTTTTGGGTGTAAGATGATATCATCCCTTGCGTTTAAGGATTCTTGCATTACTTGGTTAAATATAGCACTAAGTTATAGACTATCAAGGATTACAAGGAACGTGTAAATCCTCAAACCTGCTTACTGGAGATGGAAGACAAGATTGACAAAATTAAAAGATTAAGTCCAAAGTTCACAAGTGCAGCTTTTACCCCGTTTGGTTGATGAAGTAAAATAAATCTCAATATACTTTACAGTTTCAGGGATAATTACATCAAAGCCCCAAATTATAATTGACACCCAGGTTCATGTGAACAACCCTGTTGAAATTGGCGCTAGGGCGTCAAATTTTGGTGCACAAGTATTCACTATTAAATTTACAAGACGCTGTAAGAGAATAGCAACATTGTCAATCCTAACAAAAAAGGGACAATTTGTCTGACAAAATAGAGATTTATTTTTATGATTTAAATAGAAGCATAGTATATGTCCCATCACTATATGCACAACGGTCAACTGAGGTCTATGTCCTGCATTGACCTCATTCTTGCCCCGTTGAACTTTAGCCCTATATTGCGCACTTTACAATGATGAAAATTGTTTTTTTCTGACCACAGGAAGGTGTTGGTATCCTTCACTTTATCAAGCCCAGTGGGCAAGCGCCAGATGTGCAAAATTCAACTGGCTGAGATCATATCGCCCATGTTTCCAGTGTGGTAGACACTTAAACTTTGACACCAGAGTTTGTCACACCATTCTGTGCTGATTCACTTTCCACCTGGTCAGCCTTCAAAGAAAACACCATACTTCAGGCACGCCACATCTCATCATGACGCTCTTGGGCTGCCTCAGTAGTTATTGTTATAAAATTGGACGGTATCAATAGGATCTGCCATATTGTTCATACAGGTTGAACCCACTGAGCAACAGTCAGACAATGTGGAGATTGTCAGTCCTTTGGACACAGTTGTTAATAACCTAAAAATAAGAGCAATTGCCCTAATCAACTCTTTTATCTATTTTTAATAAATACAGCGACCTTTTTCTGTCCCTCTCTCTCTACTATTAACAACCTAACCTCTTTCAATTGCTCATCTCACTTATATACAGCAGCTTCAGATGATAATGCTCTCATATCTTGGGCTATTCTATTCTGCCGATTCTCCTTCGTTTTATCTTGTCATTCTCTAATTCTCTAATGCCCTACTAGTAGGCGATTTACTTCATATTCGTCAAATGTCAACATCACCTTATCGCCTTATCACCTTATTTAGAGGAGATCCAATAATAACCTGTTATATCCCAATATCGCCTTGTCTTGAGGCACTCATATAATTGTAACTGATATCATGTTTGGTGGATTCTTCCCAATCCGCCCTAGCTGTCCCACAATTATTGTCCAGTAATATCAGAATTGCTACATTACCCCCTCCTTGACTAGACAATAAGGCTCCTATTGTTTGTATGGTCATAGGAACTTTGCATGCACTTAGTTAATGATCTAACCATTTGCGAGGTCCTTGATGGTATACACATCGACCCCAGTTTTCTCTATGACTTTGAACGTATCAATCCAAATTCTGGCCAGCTTGTGTTTCCACCCAAACCCATGTTGGTCATGGAAGAGAACCATATCACCTTCCTTGAACTGTGCCAACCTTCTATGATGTACCTGATTGGCGGCCTGATTCCTGATCTTCTTAGCTAAGCTGAAGGAATATGCTTCAGTTTGCAATTTGATCAGAGTGTTTGCAAGGTTAGTCAAATAGTGGTGGGGTTTCATTCTTCCGGTGTCTTGTACATACAAATAAAGTAATACCGGAAGATCCAGGTGTCAGCCATATAGTAGTTGGAAGGGACTCTTCCCCATAGCAGAATGGTAACTAGTGTTATAGGTGAACATGGCAGTTAAAAGGAGAGAGCTCCAATATGAAGGTTGATCCATTACTAATATTTTGTAGTATGTTCACCAAAGTCCCATTCACCCATTTGACCATTCCATCAGATTTGGGGTGGTATGGGGTCATCAGAACCTTTCAGATTCCCATAAGCTCATTCAGTTTGGGGAGGATGTGCGAGGTGAAGTTGGTTCTGTTATCATTGAGAATAAACTGAGGGCATCCATTTCGCTGAAAAATTCATTTCATCACAAACTTGACCACTGTAACTGCCCACAAATCTCGTATCACCCTCACTTCAACCAATCAGGTCAAGTGGTCAATAGCCACAAGAATATACTTACACCGGTTGGCTCCTGTTAGCAAAGAACTGACGACATCAAGGGAAACCATGTGCCAAGCAAAGTGTGGTTTCACTACCCAGTATGAAGTCTTACAGCGGAATGGCTTCTCAACTTGGCACTGATGGCAACAGGAAATAGTTTTAAGTATATCAAAGCTCATGTTTCCCAATAGTATTGAGGGCGCAACAACCCTTTGTCTTATGCACCCCACCATGTCCAACTGCCTTGTGGGCACTCATAATGATTCCCAGCTATGCTGAGGTCACAGAATATTCACCATAGAATCACCAATACACTTGTAGAGTTCCCCATTCCGTTGAAAGGTATTTGTTTGCAACTCATTTAACGCTTTTGATCACTTGGTGCAGTTTGTCATTATATTTTCTGCTGAACATCTTATCATACATCACATCGCTCATGTCCGCCATTACCACAACAGTCAGCAATTGAGATAAACAGTCAGCATTCTAATGCTTTACTCCTGGCCAGTGAAGGATCTAAAAGTCATAAGCCTTCAGCTTAAAGCCCATTGAGCCAAATGGCCTTCAGGTTCTTTGAGGTTCTGCAACCAGCGTAAGGATGCGTGATCTTTTATGACTTTAAACTTTACCCCATGCAAGTAGACTCTGAATTGTTTATATGCATAGATCACTGCTAAGCACTCCTTCTTAGTCACAGTATAATTACGCTCATGGCAGTTTAGACTTCAACTACAGTACGCTACAGGATGTTCCTCTCCCTCTTCATCTTTCTGAGAAAGTACTGCCCCAACAGCGGAAAGGAATGCATCCATATGAACGATAAGCTCCCAATCAAAGTTCAGATAGCATAACACCGGTGCACTGGTCAATGCCGAACAAAGTGTATTGAAAGCATATTGATGACATTCCATCCATTCGAGCACAGATCCTTTTTTAACAACTCAAATAGTGGCCCCCAATATGGCTAAAGTTAGGGATAAAGCGTTGGTAGTAACTGACCATTCCCAAAAATACCTGAATGTCACATTTACTAGTTGGTGTAGTCATTTTTCTGATGGCCTCCACCTTAACCAGCTATGGTTTCAGCCCTTTAGAGTCTACCATGAACCCCAGGTATTCCAGCTGATCTACGAAAAAGTTATATTTTTGAGGCTTAATTTTAATGTTTGCCTCAGCCATCCAGCGGAATACTGCTTCTAAATGATCAAGATGCTCTTAAAAGGTTTGAGAGAAAATGTTAATATTGTCGAGGTATACAAGGATGCATGGCAGTTTCAGGTCACCAAGAATAGTATCCATGGCTTGCTGAAACATATCTGGGGCATTGCACAGCCCTAGAGGCATCCGCGTCAGTTGAAAAAGGCCTTTGAAGGTGATTACAGCGCATTTTTACTGTTCTGCTGTGGGTAACTCGATTTGCCAGTAACCTTATATCAATTCTATCGCTGAAAAACAATGGACTCCCCTAACCAATCCAAAGCATCGTTGATCCTTGGCAAGGGGTATGAGTTTTTTTTGTAATACTTTTGAGCTTTTGGTAGTCTATTACTATGCAGTTGGTGACATCCTTTTTTTAAAATTAGAACGGGCAAAGCCCATGGGCTTTTAGACAGTTTGGGCATCCCTTGCTCTAACAACTTGTCAATTTCATTAGTGACAAAGTCTTCCGCTGCCCTTGATTGGCGGATTGGCTGGGACCTTATAGGGGGATGATCTCCTGTGTCTACTCGATGGACCACCCCCAAGCACACCCTAAGCCATGATTGCCAACAGTGAAAATCCCCTTGTACCTCTGAAATAAAGCTATTGCTTGGTCTTTTTTCTCTTCTGACAGTCCTATTAAATTACTCCATTGTACCACCATTAGTATGCCACTCAGTGTTTTAACTGGTAGACCAGATTTATACAACAATCTGAAATCATGAACCTGAAGGACCTCGTCTACTGGAATCAATTGCAAATATGCTACAATTTGGTGTCAGTGGATCTGCATTGGTTCACTCTGGAGGTTTGCTAACAAAACCTTAATCTCTCCATGTCCCAGAAGTATAATCCCTGGAGCCACATGCAGCCCAAACCGCATTTGATGATAGAGCGAATGACTTCCCCATATAGCCCAATAGGCACTTCCACCTCTAACTCAGTGTTCACTAAGACTTGATGTCCAGAATGAATAGATCTGGGCCCTGCAGCTCGAAGAGGTATCCCTTGATATTCATATATCTGCTGGGGAAGGGGCTGAGTCTTGCGCTTTAATTGGTGATAGTGAACTGGCATCACCCGTCACTATAGGCAAGGTTGATATGGCTCATATGCACCAGATCCTTTGGTAATCTGCTAGTGGTGAAGTAAATTGGGATCCGCTGACCCAGAATGGCGAGGGTCTCCTCCGTCATATTAATGACAGCCCTAAACTGGTGCAGGAAAGTGGTTCCAATTAACAGGTTGTAGTTTTCATTTGGCAGCACAATCACTGGAGCTACAACAACAATGGACCCAAAGAGCAGAGGTAGTGCACTGTAAGCCCCATCAGAGATGGAGCTTACTGCTCCAGCAGTTCTGTACACCATTCGATGGTCCACATCAGGTTTTAACATCAACTTCGCCATCAATTTAGTGGAAACTATGTTGACTGGAGCACCAGTATCTATTATAGCGCAAGCCCTATTTTACGCTACAATAAAATTACTTTACGTAAACTCATAATAAGAAGAATATTGACTGTTTAATAAATGGACATTTATATTGACTGTTTAATAAATAGTCTTTTATGGGATCTCTTTTTCAAAAAACTCATTATCCCCTCACCAACTTGGGGGTATTCTTTGACAATGGCATCTACCAGAAGGGCGATGTTTACTCCTTTCAGAGTTGGCACATATGTGGCAGAATCAAGCTTGTCCAAGGAAGCTTGATCAAGCATTTGACAGGCATATGGCTTCATTATTCTGGGGACTCTTCTTTCGCCACCGCCTTGGCTTGAGCTCATGTCACTATGTTTACTCCTCCAACTGGCTGCTGATATAAAAGTCCATCATCGTACTGAGGGACTCCTGCAGGATATACTATTATTGATTCAAGGACGTTTTGGGTTTGTATCATGGAGGTAGAGGGTCCCATCTCTACTCCAATCCATTTTTTCCCTGATAGTATTGATCTTGGTGTACGTAGTTCACATGGCAGTTATGGCAGAATTTTGCCAGATGACCAGGGCGGCCACATTCATAGCAGTTAACCCCATAAGAGCCACATCCTTGATTGTCATAAGAGGGTCCAGATAAGAAAGTTTGGGGTCATTTGGCGTAGCTAGGCCAGGTCAGTAGGATTATTGTTGACATTTGGCATAGCTAGGTCCTGGTCGGTAGCTGGGTTGCTGATGGTTTTTGTGACCAATCCATTGACGCTGATCAAACTGTTGAGTATAATTCATCCAAGGATGAGGCGCAGAGTTATAGAAAGGCCGAGGATTGCTAAATGGAGCTGGAGTCAGACAAAAGTATTCTCCTGAATAAGAGGGTGCAGTAGAGGCAGTAGCCTTCCATCCCATATTTGGCAGCGGGAAGTTAGGGGATATGCGACGCAAAAACTGTACAATCTTGAGCAAAGGTATGTTGTCATCCAGAAGAGGAAAAATGACATTGTGAAGCTCTCGATATGGCTTCACCATACCATCTAGTACTAAAAAAAAGATATGGCTTCACCATGGAGGTCATGGCAATGCACACGTCGGCTTCTGCTAAGTATCCTGCCCCAATCAGCATGTGGGCTTCCATTGTGAATCGATCAGCAAACTCCAGGAGAGTCTCATTTCAGAGGAATCCGATTGTTAAGAATTCTGCTTTCCGCTCTGACATCTTTGATGTACTTCCAAACAGGTGAAGTATGGTATCCTTCACATCCTTATAGGTGACAGAGCTACTTGGGAGGTAACAGATGACTTGATTGGCACTCCCAATGTCCAAGGTAGATATCAACAATTTAGCCTTCCATCTATCAGATGCACCTTCCGCTGAAAATTCAAACCATTTGAAGAAACCATGAATGTTCCCACTTCAATCAAATGGAGGTAGTTTCTCAATATTAACCTACTCATCCCGTTTATATATTTTGGTCCATACTGAGGAATGTGTCAAGATCCAAAAGCAGTTTCCAGATGAGAGTCTGGACCAGAGGAAGTTGGGATCTCCGCCATTTCAGGGGTAGTGTGGCCTTCTGCCATGGGCGGCACCACCATTACTTGAAAAATTGGTGCTCAGACTCATAGTCATATCCTGTACTACCATCCTGAGTGTAGTAGCCCCAGCCAGCTTCATATTATTCCTCATATGATGCCTCCTCTTGATAGTCATCCTCATCCCAAAGAGAAACTGAGAGGCGCTGGTCAATTTTTGATCTGCGTACTGCAGCCATTCAGTAGTATCATCCAACCAGTTGGCGAGTTCCTTGATTTGTTGCCCCAAAATTTGCATTTGGCTAAACGTGCTATCAAGCTGGTGCATGAAAGCATTTTGTTCTTGGAGGAGCTCATCCTGTTTTTTGAGCACCATATCTAAGGTAAGTTTGAGTGCCTCTGTTGAATGGTTGACTGGATATAAATTATTGGTAATTATAAAAATAAAAATATCCTAAGTATTTTTTTACTTGGGATTTGTGGCCCAGCGATTCCACTTAATAATATTTGACTATGATGACATGGGCACGGGGGTTTGTTGGTTTAGTCAGACCTATAATAATAGCTGACTAAATAATCTGAGCACGTGGGCTTTGTTGGTCTATGTCAAAATTAGTTTTTAATATTGATCAAGTTTTTGATCAGATTAATTACTAATTAGTGGTACAAATCATCTTGGTATGTGCTGCCAATTGCTTGAGATGAGTATTGGTTCAGCTAAAAACAGACGCGTTAGAAATGCTGTCTTGAATATATTTCTGAGTTTGAGACCAACTCAGAGATGATAGGGATGTTTTGAGTTGAATGGATTGTAGACCCTCAAACGAACACGTTACTTTCTCTGGCTAAGTGCCATTGAAATTGAGGTGTCATGGGTAAGATGTGGTGAACATCAAACCCTATAAATTATCCCAAGTTATTACTAATAAAAAACAACAAATATTCCTACAGTTCTATAATTTAATTTATAAGCTTTCATATTAATACTTTACGTTGTGTTATGTTGAGGATTTACTTTGGATCAGGAAGATCAGGGCAGCGTGCCATCGTCTAAGTAATGACAGGATAATACAACTTCCAGTAAAATTACCAAGGAGTATATCTTAATTATAGTCACCGTCTGGTCTGTTGTCTTCATACAATAGACGTTTGAAACTCCATCTTACCTTATAAGAAGAACCAGTCACTCTCAATATACCAAAAATTCTACAGGTGGCACTCATGGCTGGGAATGCAGATGGTGACCATGCAGAACAGGGGAGCAACCCCTGGCTATATAAATTTTTTCAAGAATTAATTTACAAAATTTCAAGACTCAGCGGACATAATGAGTCATCAAATTGATAATCTCACTGAAGAAGTTACTTTTATTAATAAGGCAAATAATGATTTACATAAAAAAGTGAATGAGTTAAAAAAGAAAATCATAGAGAAAGATCAAGTCATTTCTGCACTTTAATTGCAAATTACCAATTCAAATGAGAAAATTATAATGTTGAAGGATTGTCAAAGCCAGCACGCCCAAAGCGAAAATACAGATAGTGATGCATCTGAACATTATGAAATTGAATATGAGCCACGTCATGAACTGCCACGTAGAATGGTTTCATTGGCCAACCCAATTTCTCTAGACATAATTCAGTGCCTCAACTCCCTAGTATATCTGTCCTGAGTCATAAAAGAAGAAATTCTGATAACTCAGGGTAGGAAAGTGATATTAAAAGCCAGCAAACCTGCCTATATTTGACAAAAATGGAAGTATCACCACCTTTATCAAAAATTTTGAATTAGCTATGTATGGGGCCAGCGTTTGCAATCAAGCAGCTACTATGATCAACTGCTTGGACCAGTGGAGCATTGAGTTAATTATTCCCATATCAATGAAAATCCAACTTATGCTGAAGTCAAAGAGGCTGTGATTTACAAATTTGGAGGTCCAGATTGAATGTTGACAAGAAAATCTAAATTTATGAATATTTGATTTAAAAGAGATGAAGCCATTGACAAATTTTCGGATTGATTCTATTGCAAAGTGCAAGTTCTCTTAGGCGCCAAGCTATGGTTGACTTTGACGCTAAGATTGCATTAAACATGTGGTACAACCTTACCAAAATTTATCAAATGTTTTAGTGCCTGCCTTCATACAAAATCTTACAACATCTGAACTATTTGACTATCTTCGCAGATGTTCATAGAATTACAGTCCTCCAAATACTGGGTACAAATCAGGACCTGTCTCTGTGGGGAAACTCTTTGAAGTCAATAAGAAGATTAAAATTGATTCACATGTGAAAACTGAACAGAACTCAGATACCAAGCCTACACGCTCAATGAATGATATTACCTGCTATAAATGCAACCGCAAAGGGCACTTTGCCTCTCAATGCCATCAACACAATGTCAGTGTGGTCCTTCCTAATAAGGTACAGGAGAAGGGAAAAGAGCAAGCACAATAGATGCGGGATGCTCTATTGTGCCAGAAAAACTAGTCCCACCTGATTAACAAGAAGACGCAGGCCACGGGGCCTTGATTAATGATGAAACAAATTCTA
Source organism: Massospora cicadina (assembly GCA_022478985.1). Taxonomy (NCBI): domain Eukaryota; kingdom Fungi; phylum Entomophthoromycota; class Entomophthoromycetes; order Entomophthorales; family Entomophthoraceae; genus Massospora; species Massospora cicadina. The sequence goes on along the minus strand of JAKSZP010003040.1, from coordinate 45,719 downwards.
TTATAGTACCTAATGAAGATTCTACAAATGTACATGTAGAAACTAATCTCAGAGTAAGGTTGTCATGCCTGAGGCCTCTGAAGTAGTAGCTAAACCATATGTACAACAAATAATTGAAAATATTCCAGCAGAAGGTCTGAGCAATGCATCTGATACTCCAAGTCTGAAAGGTGTCAATATAGCAATGCCAATTGACAAATTCATCCATGAATGTCCTAGCATTGGAAATACTCTGAAGAACACTCTTAATTCTCTGGATTCTTCACATATTCACTTAGTAAATTCTATCGATTCCTATTACTCTGAGTGCACTTACATGGATATTCTGGTCAATAAGGTCAAAGTTGTTGCTATTGTTGATAGTGGAGCACCTATAAACATTGTTTCCATGAAGTTGGTGAAGAAACTGAAAATTGCGCCAGACATTGACCATCATAAGGAGTATGGAACCGCGGGTCTCAACAGCACTAAGAGTGAAGGAGCTTATAGCGCCTTACCACTGTGATTCAGAGCTTTATTAGTAGCAGCACCCACAATAGTGCTTCCAAACACCAATTATGACATCTTAATTGGAACGAGTTTTTTAAGGACCTATGGAATTTCATGCAATTTTAAAGAAAACGTCTTAAGATATTAGGTCAATCACTTACAATTTATTACTCTCATGACAATATGAAGCCCACAAGCCATTGTCAAAACTTTATTAATATATCTTATGCCGATGGAATAATACCAATAGGATATATTCAGTGAGGAAATTGAAGCTGTTCCATGCCAAATGCTATAAATGAAAATTGAGGAATATCCCTACATGTGAATAAGGATGCAATTATAGCTCCAGGCCATCAACTAGTTATGAAGACTGGGACCACGCTGGATATTCCAGAAGGACTATATGGTGAGGTTATGTCCCCATGGCATCGCTCTCATATGGAACCTTGCATGTAGCGCCTGGAATACTTATACCAGGGCATGGTGAAATTGATGTCCTATTAGCCAATCTAACAAACTGAACTATTAAGGTCAAGAAATATCAAGTGGTTGCATTTGTGCATCTGTTACCAAAGGACAAATTAAAATCAGCTATCAAATTTGGCGATTTATCTGAGCTAGGCTTACCAAATGAAACCCTTGGGGCACATACTGTGATCCCTCAAGAATCATTTACCAGATTATCAGAACAACAGAAGGATGAAGCACTAGAGTTGTTTGAACAATATTCCAAAATTTTCGCCAAAGATGATCAAGATCTAGGTTGTGCAAAAGGAGTCCAGCATTTTGTTGACACTGGGGACCATGCACCTATTAGAATGAGGCCAATTTGGCGCCCTAGGGCTAGTGACAAAATAGTCAGTGAAGAGTTAGAAAAATTGCTAAAAAGCGGAATGATAGTGCCATCCAAAAGCCCGTGGGCCAGTCCAGTTTTAATTGTAAAGAAAAAGATGGCAGCAATTGAGTCATGATTGATTACTAACGCCTAAATGCCATCACAAAAAAGGATTCCTATCCGTTGCCTAGAATTGATGATGCTTTGGATCGTCTGGGAGGAGCGAAATACTTTACTGCCATGGACCTTATCTCCAGATATTGGCAAATTGAATTGCCTAAGGAGGAACAGGAGAAGTGTGCAATGATTGCTACTCAAGGACTATTTCAACCAACGCGCATGCCACAGGGGCTGTGCAATGCGCCAGCAACTTTTCAATGAGCGATGGATACAATCTTAGGGGATCTTAAATTATCCTGTGTACTGGTTTACTTGGATGATATCAATGTCTTCTCACAAACGTTTTCTGAACATTTGGAGCACCTTGAACAAGTGTTTGAACGACTATTGAAGGCTAATCTGAAGATAAAACCTAGAAAATGTCAGTTCTTTAAAGAACAATTGGAATACCTCAGGTTCATTATTGATGCCAAGGGCTTGCGGCCTCAACCTCAAAAGGTGGAGGCGATTAACAAGATGCAAGCTCCAATGAGTATGAGGGATGTTCAAGTGTTCTTAGGCATGGTAGGGTATTATTGAAGATTTGTAGAAGGGTTTGCGAGGATTGCTGAGCCCCTATTCCATTTGCTGCAAGGAGGAGTTTGATTTTGCTGGGCAGAAGAATGCCAACAGGCCTTTGAGGCTTTGAAAACCAGAATGAGTTCAGCGCCTATCCTTTGATATCCAGATTTCATGAGGCCTTTTATCATACAAACTGACGCCTCATTGACTGCAATTGGGGGTGTGCTATCTCAGATTGGGGAGGATGAGGAGGAGCATCCGGTCGCTTATTGCAGCAGAACGCTGAATAAGCATGAGCGCAATTATACAGTGACTGAACGAGAGTGTTTAGCCATAATCTACGCATGTAAACAATTTTGAGTTTACATTCATGGTACCAAGTTTCAAGTAGTAACAGATCACAGCTCGTTAAGATGGCTCCACAACCTCAAGGAACCTGAAGGACGCTTAGCCCGCTGGGCTTTAAAATTACAAGCTTATGATTATGAAATTATCCATAGAGCTGGGGCGGCCCATCAAAATGCAGATGGATTATTGAGACTTCCCATTGTAGCTGTCCTGAGCAGTTTAGCTGATGAACTCCATGAAAAGATGATTAATTGGAAATATGAGGATGAGCCAACTGAAGTGAAAAAAGCAATCAAAAAAGCATTAACTGACACTGAATATCAGAATGGAGTTTTATACAAGCTCAGGCCCAATGGGCAGCATCAAATTTTCCCAAAACCTTCCAACTGAATGGAAATTATTACACAAGTGCACAAGGCCGTGGGGCACAGAGGATTAACTAAGATGCTAGAATTAATTTGGTCAAATTACTACTGGGATTCAATGTGATTCAATATCCAATATCCAAGATGTACTCAACAAATGTCATTCTTGTCAAATTACAAAACCTATGAAGTCAGATGTGAAGTATCATTTAATCAAACCCAACTGGGCTTGGCATACTGTATCAATAGATGTAGTTGGCCCTTTGCCTGTGAGCAGCCTAGGCAACAAATACATAATTGTTGCTATCAACCATCTTACAAAATGGGTGGAAGCAAAAGCAATCTGAGACGTTGGGGCCTTAACTACTGCCAAGTTCATTATGGATAATGTAATTTACAAGCATGGATGCCCACAGAAGATCTTGATGGATACGGCACAAATTTTACTGCTCAAATGATACAACGGCTAAATGAGTTGATGTCTATCAAAGGAGTGCTATCAACACCATACCATCCTGAAACTAATGGTATGGTAGAGCGAGTGAATGGCACTCTAGTCAGCATTTTACACAAAAACGCAGCCTTAGCGCCTTCAAAATGGGCTACCTCTATTAGTGCTACCATGTTTGCATACAATATTGGACATCACAGCAGTACCGGCCACTCTCCATTTTGACTTCTGTATGGTAGACAGCCATCTTTGCCTCCATTATTATATTTGGTCCTCAGTTCAACTGAAGCAATTAGTCAGAATAATTATGTTGAGCAGCTGGCAAAGACATTAATCAAGTTACAATTGGAAGCTTATCAAAATGCAATTAGTCAAAAAACTATTCAGAAGAGCTATGATGATGCCAAACGGGCTATGGTGACTAAATTTAAAGAAGGGGACTTAGTAGTATATTGTGATACTCATAGCGCAGGCCGCGTGCACAAGCTTGCCTTGCTTTGGAAAGGTCCATTTATTGTATTGGAAAAATCATCTGAAGATGTATATACTATAAAGGATCAAGGCAGCTGGGTTGTGAATTGAGTACACACTAAATTCCTTCATCCATATAAAAAAGAATAATAATAATAATAAGTGAAAAAGAAAAATTAAAATAAGAAAAATGTTTAAGAAATAATGTATAATAAAATTAATAATAATAAAATAGTAAGAATATAGAAAAGTTAAGAAATAAGTAAAATATAAACATTTATTTGAAAATGAAGCCTTGTTGTCATTGAAAAAAGTAAACTCATCTTTTGGAGGTGGAGAAGAGTGAAATTGAAGCCAAGGGGGCTAGTTCAAGATTGCCTAAGATTGCTAGAGCCTCAGCAGGCATAGAAGAAATGAAGGCAAAGTGAATGAACTAACTGTAGCATTCAGCTATCAATGGAGCATCCTATTCTGAAGATTGAGAAAAAGTTGGATGTTGTGATCAAGAAAAAACAAATACCTCTGCTTTTATCCAGTCAAGGAGGGGGAAGTGTTGAATGGTTGACTGGATATAAATTATTGGTAATTATAAAAATAAAAATATCCTAAGTATTTTTTTACTTGGGATTTGTGGCCCAGCGATTCCACTTAATAATATTTGACTATGATGACATGGGCACGGGGGTTTGTTGGTTTAGTCAGACCTATAATAATAGCTGACTAAATAATCTGAGCACGTGGGCTTTGTTGGTCTATGTCAAAATTAGTTTTTAATGTTGATCAAGTTTTTGATCAGATTAATTACTAATTAGTGGTACAAATCATCTTGGTATGTGCTGCCAATTGCTTGAGATGAGTATTGGTTCAGCTATTTACAGACGCGTTAGAAATGCTGTCTTGAATATATTTCTGAGTTTGAGACCAACTCTGAGATGATTGGGATGTTTCAAGTTAAATGGATTGTAGACCCTCAAACAAACTCATTACTTTCTCTGGCCAAGTGCCATTGAAATTGAGGTGTCATGGGTAAGATGTGGTGAACATCAAACTTTATAAATTATCCCAAGTTATTACTAATAAAAAACAACAAATATTCCTACATTTCTATAATTTAATTTATAAGCTTTCATATTAATTCTTTACATTGTGTTATGTCGAGGATTTACTTAGGATCAGGAAGATCAGGGCAGCGTGCCATCGTCTAAGTAATGACAGGATACTACAACTTCCAGTAGAATTACCAAGGACTTATATCTTAATTATAGTCACTGTCTGGTCTGTTGTCTTCATATAATAGATATTCGAAACTCCATCTTACCTTATAAGAAGAACCAGTCACTCTCAATATACCAAAAATTCAACTCCCTTATACCCAGCTGGTGCAGTGTTTTGTAAAGATTCCCCAGTAACACAGGTTGTGTAAGACATGGCGGCGACTGGAGTTTCATAGTACTTAGTGGTTGATCAATGGGCCCCTTGTAAAGAGCACCAAAGTTATAAAATTGTCATGGTATCATTAGGATCTAATGTTTTGTTTGTACAAGTCAAACCCACTGAGCAACAGAAAGACGATGTGGGTATCATTGGTCCTTCAGACACACTTGAAAACATACTAAAATAGGAGTAATTCCCCCAATCAACTCTTTTATTTATTTTAATAAATACAGCGACCTTTCGCTGTTCAATTCTCTCTACTATTAAGAACCTACCCTCTCATTAATTGCCCATCTCGCTTATATACAGTGGCTTTGGATGATACTACTCTCTATATCTTGGGCCATTCTATTCTGCTGATTCTCCTTGGTTTTGGCTTGTTATTCTCTAATTCTTTATCACCTTAATTGTAGGCAATTTACTTCATATTTGTCAAATGTTGACATCACATTATTACCTTATCGCCCTATCTAGAGGTGATCCAATAATAACCGTTATATCCCAATATTGCCTCATCTTGAGGCACTCAAATAATTGTAACTAATATCATGTTTGGAAGATTCTTTCCAATCCGCCCAAGCTGTCCCATGATTATTATCCAGTCATATTGGAATTGTGACAGTTATTAAGCGCACGTTAATGGAATTGGACCATCTGAGTCTAATGCCCCTGCTGCAGGGTACAGCCCAGCTTGGGGTCTTAAATGGGCAGAAGTGTCTGCTTGTTTTAACGCACTGGTAAGACTACACAAAACTCACATTTGTGTTCAGTTTAAGGCAAAAAATATAACGGTGGGTGACAATAGCTCCACCTACTTTTTCTGTAAATTCTTTGCATCACAACAGAGCTTGTCCTGCACACAGGTGAGGCGGCCAGACAACTCCATTGCAGACACTCCAGCGAACATGGAAGTTGAAGTACAAAACTTTTACTTTGAGTTGTATAAGTCCAAACCAGTTGAACCTGCCGCAATTGATGAGTTTCTTGATGGTGACATATCTGCACTGTTACCCACTAAAAGGAGTTAATGAATTTAATTACTCATGGTGAACTCTGGTATGCTTTTGTGGTGCACTGTACAGGAAATGCTCAGGTCCAGATGGGACTCTGTATGAGTTCTAAAAAAACATTTTATTTATTTATCCTCAATAATGTTTGCCTCAATGAACAAATGTCTTTTATAAACGCGCCTCATTCCTGGGCCAGGAGGCCTACATGATAAGGCTGTATAAGAAATGGGATAATCTAGAGTTGGTTAACTGGCGCTCCATATCACTTACTAATACAGATACTAAATTATTCACTAAAATTATGGCCAACCATATAGGGGAAATTGCTTCTGAAGACATCTCTGAGCAATTTGGTACTTTTCCCCAAGCACACATCAATATGGGACAATATACACATATTTTTCTAAATTTGGCGGTATTTAGAAGATTCATAAAAGAGTTTTGCGCTGGGTTAACCACTGAGTAATAAACAGATGAATGGAGATTGTTGGTACTCAAAACACACTTAAAATAAATATAATATGTTAGATATAAGCAATTGCCTTGACAACACTTTTTTGTTTCAATGTATTATTCAGTGGATTCTCGCTGCTCCACTCTCTTTTACCTACTAACAATCCTTCTTCTTCAATCTTCTTGTATCACTTATATATCAGCAACTTTGGTTGATACTGTCCCTTTTGTTTAGACTATTTGTTCCACCATATTCTCATTGCTTCTGGCCGAGTTTACTATTTATAAAATTCATGATCGCCTAAGTTCAAGGCAATTCACTCAATACTCATTGTATGTCAACATCACCTCATTGCCTGGTTTGGAGGCGATCCTTTAAATATTTGTTTGAGGCTCAGTATTGCCCTATCATCTTATGTCAAGGGGATTTCATCCATATTACAAATTATTTTGGTTCATCCAATATCATCCATTCCATTGTAACGACTTAGGGCTTATTGTCCAGTCATATCAGAATCTCAACATTACCTCCTTTACTGGAAAATAAGACTCATCTTTTTTATATGCCTAAAGGAACTTTGAGTGCACTTGGTTAATGACTTGACCACCCGCAGGGTCCTTAATAGTTTAGTCATCAACACTTGTTTTCTTAAATACTTCAAAGGGATCAATCCAAATGCTGGCCAATTTGTGCTTCCACCTGAGCCCATATTGGTCATAGAATAGAACCACGTCCCCATCTTTGCTCTGCTCTAGACCACTATACTGTACCTGATTGACTGCCTGATTCTCTACCTTCTTGGCTAATTTGAACGAGTATGTTTTCTTTCAGCTTAATCAACATATTTGTTAGTTTGATCAAGTAGCATTGCAAGTCCATTTCACAATTATCTTCCACGCAGGATATAGAGCAGGGCCAGAAGAGTTGGTTATTGTCCATAAAATAACTGGAAGGGACTCTTCCCCATGGCGGATTGAAAGCTGATATTTTAAGCGAGGATGGCGGTGGAAAGGAGGGGACTCCAATCTGAAGGTCTATCTGCAACGAATTTACGGAATATGTCCACCAAGGTCCCATTAACTCGCTTAACCATCCCAATGGGTTCTGGGTGATACGGATCATCTTAACCCCATGGACGGCCATCAGCTCATTTAGCTTGGGAAGGATGTGGGAAGTGAATTTATTTCTGTTATCAGTAAGAATGAACTGAGGGCATCCATGTTGCTGAATAATGCATTTCATGATGAACTTGGCCACTGTGACCACCCCCAAATCCTCGATAGCCTGTGCTTCTACCCACCTGGTCAAGTGGTCAAGCGTCACCAAGATGTATTTGGACTGGCTATCTCCTGTTGGCAAAGGTCAACGACATCAAGGGAAACCATTTGCCAAGCAAAATGTGATTTTACAAACCAGTATAAAGTCTTCTGATGAAATGGCTTTTCCACATGGTACTGGTTATTGCAGAGAATGGTTCAAGCATGTCAAAGTTCACGCTATAACAATAGTTACTGAGGTCATAACAATTCCAAGTCTTTTCAGACTCCACCATGTCCAACTGCTTAATGGGCGCTCACCATAATATTTGGTTGGGTGGAAGGCCTTGGATATTCACGGCAGTGTCCCCTATCTGCTTGTATAATTCACCGTTCTTCTGGAACGTATTGGCCCTTATTCCGACTAATACCTTGATGACTTGGGGCAATTCTTCATTGTATTTCCCGCTGAGAATTTGTCATACATTACATCACTAATATATGCTGTAACAGCAACGGTTAGCAACCATAATAAGCAACCTGCGTTTTGGTGCTTTGCTCCAGGTCAGTGGAGGATTTCAAAGTTGTAAGCCTACAGCTTAAGAGCCCATCAGGCTAGAGCCTCTCAGGCTCTCTGAAATTCTGCAAGCAGCATAATGACACATGATCTTTTATGATTTAAACTTTACCCCATGCATTTATATCCTGATTTGCTTTTATGTGTAGATCACCGCTAAGCACTACCACTCAGTCACAGTATAATTTTTGTTTGTGGCAGTTCAAGCTACAACTGCAGTATATAACCAGGTGCTCCCCTCCTTTGTTGTCTTGTTGGTATAGAACAGCTCCCAATGGCGGAAAGAGACGCATCCATCTGTACAATAAATTCCTTATCAAAAGTTTGGTAGCTTAGTACCAGCGCATTGATTAACGCCATCCAAAATGTATCAAAGGAGTGTTGATGGCATTCCATCCCTTTGAACATGTCATCTTTTTTTGAATATCTTGATAGAAGTCCCCCAATACACCTAAAGTTGGAGATAAAGCATCAGTAGTATCCCATTCCCAAGAATACTTGCATATCCCACTTACTGATGGGCTGAGTCATTTTTATCTAGCTTCCACCTTAGCTAGTTAAAGTTTCAGTCCTTTTGCATATACCACAAACCCAAGGTACTCTAGTTGGTCCTTGAAGAAGTGACATTTGCGGGGCTTAATATTAATGTTGGCCTTGGAAAGCTGGTGAAATACCTTCTTCAGATAGTAAAAGTTCTTAGAAAATGTACGTGAATAACATTAATATCATCAAAGTACATGAGAACATATGACAGTTTCAAGTTGTCGAGATTGGTGTCCATGGCCCATTGAAATTTAACCGGGGTGTTAAACAGCCCTTGAGGCATACAAGTTGTTTGAAAAAGCCCCTTGGACGTGATAATGGCGCATTTCTTCTGTTACTCCGTGAGCATCTCGATCTTCCAGTAATCAGAACTTAAATCCATTACTGAGAAGTAATGAGCTCCCTCTAACCAATCCAAAGCATCATTGATCCGCGGCAATGGATATGAGTCCTTATTGGTGATGCTGTTGAGCTTCCAGTAGTCTATTACTACCCAGTTGGTTCCATCCTTCTTTTTTACAATAAGAATGGGAAAAGCTCATGAACTCTTCAACGGTTTGAGAATCCCTTGCTCCAGCAACTTTTCAATTTCTTTGGTTACTACTTTCTCAGCTGCCCTAGATTAGCGGATTGGCCATGACCTGATGGGGGGATAATCCTCAGTGTCCAATTGATGGACCATCCCCTGAGTCAACTCAAATTGTGGTTGTTGAAAGCAAAAATCTCCTTATATTTTTCAAATAAAGATATCACCTGATCCTTCTGTTCTTCTTTCAACATGACTAAGTTTTCGTGTGGTACAACCATCATTATGACGGGCTGCAGCTTGATAGTTAGACCAAATTCATCCACTGATCTGAACTCATGAACCTGAAGTACTTCTTATAAAGTTCAAGTGTAAATACGCCACTACTTGTTGTCAGCAAGTTTGCAATAGTTCCATTTGTAGGTTTGCACGAATAACCTTGACCTCCCCATGTCCTTGTAGTATAAAATCCTGGAGCTACATGAGGCTCAAGCCGTGATTGCTGTTAAGGGCAATTACTTCCCCATAGAGCCTGGCTGGTACTTCTACCTTTAACTCAGTGTTTTCTATTACTTGATGACCGGAGGGAATGGATATAGGACCATCTGCTTGGAGAGGAAAACCTTGATATTTTTATACCTGACGGGTAGAGCCCAGTTCTTCCTCTTTAGTCGATGGTAGTGCACTGGAATTACACCATCACTATAGGCAAGGTTGACTTGTCCCATATACACCAGATTCTTTGGCACTCCGTTTAAGGTAAAATAAATTGTTTGCAATTCTCTAGAATTTCTAATGTCTCTTCCATTATATTGACAACAGCATGAAGTTTCACATAAGCGCAGTTCTAATTAGCATGTCCTAACAGCTTTCTGGTAGCCCTATCACTGGAGCTACAACAACGATTGACCCAAACTGCAAGGGCAACGCACTATACGCTCCCTCTGAGTTTGAGCTTTCAGCTCCAGCGGTTTCATACAATGGTCTGCATCAGTTTTATTGCCAAGTTTGCCACCAACTTAGTGGAATCTATGTTGAGTGGGGCGCCCGTATCTATTATAGCATGAACTCAGGTTTTGGATACAGCAATGTCACAGTATATTCATTCAGAATAAGAGGAATTTTGACTTTTGGATACATGGAAATCTAGCGGATCACTTTTCTAAAGAAAGATCATAATTCCCTCGTCAACTTTATGGTATTCTTGAATGATAGCAGTTATCAGAAGGGCGACATTTACTCCTTCCAGGGAAGGCGCATTTGAGGAAGGGTTCGACTGGTCAGGGGAACTTTGGTCAAGCATTTGACAAGCATATGGCTTTGATTGCTCCAGAGGTCCTACTTCCACCATACCCTCAGCTTTCATTTATGTCAATATATTCACCCCTCCAACCGGCTGCTGAACAAGGAATGCATCATTTTATGGGGGACTTCTGCGGAATATATGTTAATTGGTTCATATGGGACGTTTGGGATTGGTATAGCGGAGGTAGAAAGTCCCATCTCTATCCTGCTCTGACTTTTCCCTGGTAGCAATGGTCCTGCTTTACGTAGTGGATCTAACGATTGGGCAACCTCATGCCAGGTGCCCAGGATGACCACATTCAAATCAACTTACCCGAAGGTCCTTTGTCCTTGATTGTTGTAAGTGGAGTCTTACCAATAATTTGATTGTGGGCGATCAGCATAATTAGGCCCAGGTCATAGTTGGGCCATTGAAGGTAAGCAGGTATGGGGCATAAGTTAAACTGCTGGGGGTAACTTGACTGAATCTGAACCAGACATGCGAATTTCTCCAAATAAGACAGTCAAGTGATGGTGGCAGTATGGTTTCACTCTGTAAAGGGTGAAGGGAAGGTTACAGAAAGATGGTGCAAAAACTGAACAAATTTAAGCAGTGATACATCGTCATCCAAAATGGGGTCATGTCATTGTACAGCTTGCAGTATGGATTCACTGCAGAGGTCATCGCAATGCTTATGTCAGATTCATATAAAGTCCCTGCCCTAATTAACACATGGGCTTCTGCCATAAACTAATCAGCAAATGTGGTGAGGGTCTCATTATGCTGAATCCCAATGGTCAAGAACTCAGACTTCCACTGTGGCATCTTTGTGTTTTACTCCAAAAAACTGCAGCACAGTATCCTTCACCTCTTATTATGTAATAAAACTGTTTATAAGTTAGCAGGCGACTTAGTTAGCACTTCTGACATCCAAGGTGGGTATTAATAATTTCACTTTTCGCTGATCTGAAGCTCCTTCTGTTGAAAACTCACATTTGCTTGAAGAACCCATGAATATTCCCATCATGATTGGACAGAGGCATCTTATTACTACAAACCTCCTGAAGAAGCTCATCCTGCCTTTTGAGCACAGTGTCCAAAGTAAGTTTGAGTTCCACATATCCAATGGGTGCAGCTTAATGTAAAGATCCTCTGTTAAAGAAAGCCTTAAGCACCATAGTTGGCGACCGAGTATTTTTTATTTATTATAATTGATAATGGTCCCCCTTTAGTGAGCACCACTGTTGGAAAATCGACTATGAGCTCTGCTAGTTGGCAGGCCAACCAGTATGAAGACGGGTGGCCCTTGCCGTTTTGCCTTAGGCATGGTGCCAGCAGCGCTGGCTTACCCCTTGGTGTGTCACCTGCGCCATTTGAGGATCTCCTAGCCTAACCCCCAACCAATGAAATAAATTATAAACTTAAATCAAAAGCTAAATTGGGCAAAGGGAGATAGTTATTGAAAGGGAAGCGCCAGGTATTTATGCTATTTACAAAGGGCTACTGCGCCCACTGCTGACCTATTAGGTCTTCCACTGGTTCTTCCAGCCAACCACTCTTTCAGCCTTCCACTGCACTTACTCACTTCCCTGGCGTCAACCCTCTTGCTCCATCCTTACCAATGTCCAAATTAGTTTCAGATCATCCTTAGACTTAAGTCGCTGGTGAGCTGTATAAATGATTAATCTAAATAAACATCAAATTTGAATTTGATCTTTGAGTTGATTATAATGTGCTGTAAACCTCTTCAGTCGCTCACTTTGACTCATAATATCTTGGCATCATGCTGATGGCACATTTTGGCTCTTCTAGTCATTGATTAGAATTGCCTTATTAAGACAATAGTTGATTCAATTAAATATGAGATGCCAGAAACAACCTTGGCCGCCTTAAACTTTTAATTGTCAGATCTTCCAACATCAAATTATTAGTACAGACAGAAAAATCATAGATGGATGATTAATATAAAATACATTGGCTTTCTGACAGAAATTCCCACAATGCTCATGAATGGCAGTTGGCGTCAAACACTGATTCCACTAACTGATACTAATTGGATCATCATCAGCTATTAGTTGCTGGTGATCCTTATACTAATTTGAGGCCACCAATTGGCCCCACTTGAACTTACTTCCAAACTCAGCAGAATACATATTTTGGCTCAACCCAATTGGGGAGCAACTAACCAAAATTATATCTGATACCACAAAATTCAGTCAATGAGCCATTCCACCAGGATTGGCCATTTCATCCAAAATAATTATATATCATTGGAGGATCTATATGGCTAAAATTATAACACCTCAGTTTTCATGGCATATTGTTTCTTTGGACTGGTGGGGCCTCTGCCAACTGGTGTGAACTGCTCAAAGTATATAATAAGAGCCATTGATCATTTGACAAGATGGAAAAACTTCTCTCTCGTTGCAATCACTTTTTCAACTTATTCAATTCAAGTCTGATTCTAGTTTGATAATCTCACAGAGGAGATTAGTCTGCGCCCATGTCAGGGAGCAGTTGGGCAAGTAAGGTAAGAGGAGCAGGGGGTAGGCCCGCAGCCTCAAACGTTTGAAAACGCCCTGGAGAAACTGGCAGGATAGAAAAAAATATAAAAAAACTGGCGGTCACTATTTCCCCAGAAATCCTCACTTGGCAAGCGCGATGCAACCAGTATATTAACACGCCGCACTCCCAACCACTCTCGTCAGTGGAATATGGAGTCCATGTGTTTCTGGACATCCAACAAACAGCTCTATGGGAAATTTTTGTGGGGATGTGCACACTTTTTTCCTGACCGTGGTGTACGTTGCACCTCACTCCATGTCATGCAGTTGGCTGGACCTCGGTTTCAAAAACAAGGAGGCAGCAGATGAAGCTGCTGCAGTGCACATAGTGATCGACTCCCCAAAGGGCAACAGGTCGTTGAAACCAAATGCACCAGATGGACAAAATCCAACCAAATTTTCCTCACGTTTAGCTTTTTGCCTACTATGGTAAACGTGCCATTTTGGAGCAGCACCTGAAAAATGGTCTCACCGTTTATGGCAAAATACAATCTTTTGAGATGCAACGCTTTATGCTGATGCCACACTTGTGCACTGGAAAAGCCATCGCAGTTCTGACCCCAATTGAGGATATTGCAAAGGACCTAACCCATATCCCACACTCCACATATATCATTATTGAAGGGCATACCACCCACCCTTTCCGGGTAACTGTGGACAGGGCGCCCCCATCTGCACCCACTGTGATGCGTTCAGCCATAAGGCACACGCATGCCCTACCAAGGAGGGTATCACATTCCAAGAGCACCCCTCAGCGGCCATGGCCAGTGGAGAGGCGCACTATGAACCAACCGCAAGCACCAAAGAGGCTTTCCCATGGGGAGCACAAGGCTGCTACCTACTGGTAAAACCTATTTCCCCGCAAGAGCGGAAGAAGGCCAAGCAGGGCCGCAGGGCCGCGGCCAAGGAAGTGGTCAAGGTCACCACTGCTATCCCACACTCCCAACGCCAGGAGGACATCAAAACCTTCGCGGTGGAAGCAACTCAGGAATCCATCAACCAATCAGATTGGGAAGCCCATGCCAATTGGGCCACCCAATCTGAGGATCCGATGGGTGACTCAATTTCACCCAATCTTTGCAACCAAGCTCTAGTTAAAACTGACTTGATTTCCAACCTACCTGAAAAAAAATTTTTGACCTGATTGTTGGTGTACCAAACTCATCCGCACCGCAAAAAATTTTTTTCAACGTCAGGGAAACAAAAAGTGAAGGCAAAAGCCAACGCAAACCTTTCTGCTAAAATCAACAAAACTACTGATAGCGTTGCTGAAAACACCCACGCTGCTGTGAAGGCCCATGGGGACCTTGAAGAGGCTGGTGGGCCCAGGTGCCCACCCCCTCACACCTAAGGTGCATGGGGGAAACCTTCACTTTAGGGACGTTGAATATCGCCAGACTCAAGGCCTCGCTGTCCCAGGCTAGGAAACTGAGTTTTTTACAAAAAAATTTACCCGTGGATATCCTGGCCATCCAGGAGTCCCACTGTCCGTGAGGTTCCAAGGATGCTTGGAAAACCATGCTCCTCCCATCCCTATCCTTTTGGTCAGAGCACTGTGGGGTACTAGTTCAGAAAAACATTTTTCAAAATTTTATCATTGGAGCCCTTCCTCAATGGCTGAGTCCTCGTTGTTACTTTCTCGTGGGCTGACGTGGCACATGCTATCATCAACATCTACGCCCCAACCTGTGCACAAGGACGTCAGGAATTTTTCTCGTTGGTCAACTCCCTTCCATTACCCCCAGACCCTTTCATAGTTGACGATATGAACTGTTGGCTAAACACACCAATGGACCATTGGCATTCCTCCTCCCACGCCCCCCAGGGTCATGTAGAACTTCGCGTTCTAAAGGCCACCCTTGGGTTAATGGATTCGCTGCCATGGCGAGCCCCGCTGCTCAAAAACATGACGCGACCCCACGTCCACAACAGCCAATTAAGGTCCATGACCCGCATAGACCTTATCCTTACGCCGGCGAAATTCCAACCCCACATTTCCCACTTCAAAACAACAAAAATTGAATTATCTGACCACCGGCTGGTCTCAATAACCTACCACCTACCTGTCACAGTGGCTAAGGCCCCACATTGGTGCAAACTCCGCCCTCCCAAACTTGTGTCGCCAGGATTTTCCACTTGGGTGGAATCAACAACTTTGGCAAAAGAGTTTGTTAAACCATTTTGCGTGGACCCCATCTCCACATGAGCAGCCTTCAAAGGGTAACATCCGCCACTCTCGCCACCTCTCCTCCCAATGCTCACGAGCCACATCAGCCATCATCTCGCACACTCTGGCAGAGTTGGCACACCTGGAGTCCAATATCCCAGCCACAGGATACAGCCCTGCATGGGGCCAGAAGTGGGTGGAGGCAGTTGCCCACCTCAACGCGCTCAAAAGGCAACACAAACATCGGGTTTGTGTTCAGTACAGGGCCAAACGCATTAAAGAGGACATCAAGGGCACTGCATATTTTTTTAAAAAAATTTTGCACCATGCCAGAGTGTGGCCTGCACACAGGTGCAAAGATCGGATGATTCCATCATGGATACGCCAGACAAAGTGGCAATCAAAACACAAAAGTATGACTCCAAGTTATACTGATCTGATCCAATTCAGCCAGCTGAAGTGGCAGAGTTTCTCAACTGAACCCACATCTGCACCATTTCCCAATACCCGGAAATTTTGAATCTGATTACTCCAAACGAATTATGGACAGCCATCCGCGGTGCACCAAACCGGAAATGCCCAGGCCCAGATGGCATTACATATGAGTTCTACAAAAAGTACTTCAAATATATATCCCCACTACTGCTTGCCTCACTTAACCAGAGCCTTCTGGAAACGCGCCTCCTACCAGGAGGACAAGAGGCCTTCACCATCACACTCTTCAAGAAAGGGGACAAGCTAGACTTAGCCAACTGGGGCCCTATTTCTTTAACTGACATGGATACAAAAATTTTAACAAAAATCATGGCTAACCGTTTAGGGATTGTAGCATCTGCCACCATCTCCCCAGAACAATTCAATTTCATGTTCAGAAGGTCAATTTGGGACAACGTGCACTCGGTGGCTAACGCATGCCAGTCCATAGCCTCCTGGGGAACATGTATTCTTGGACCAACAGAAGGCCTATGATAGAGTAAACTGGGAATACCTCAGGGCCTGCCTCCATCAATTCCACTTACCCCTCGCTTCATCAACTGGGTGATGCTGCTCACGGAATCTGCAACAATGGCAGTACGTGGCCCTGGCTTCCTAACGGAAGTAGTCCGCCCTCAAAGGGGCTTGCGACAAGGGGACCCCCTTAGCCCACTCTTATACAACTTCAGCCTTGACCCACTACTTCGAAACGTGAATGCTCAACTCACTGGGGTCCATGTGCCAGGCCAAGCCCCAGTCAAGATGATGGCGTTTGCAGATGACTGTATGGTTGGGGTGTCTAATAATAAAGATGCACGCGTACTTGAAGCTCTCATCCAGGAGTATTCCCGGGTATTTAATGCTGCACTGAACACTTCCAAAAACGAAATCATCCTCCTTGGTCGGTATCAAACCTGCTGAGCCCCAGCAACCAGTGCCCAGCCTGGCCCATCTGCTCGCACACGTGCTCGCCCTCCCAGCTCACCCCACACCGCCCCACTGGTGCTCCCCTTTATGCCACGCCCTACCATAGGGCCGGTCCGCCATCTAGGCATATGGGTGGAGGCAGGTTGGTACGCATCAGCAGTAATGGAGAGTCATCTTCTAGACAACGTGACGAAGCGCATCGCCTCCCTCAGAGCCCACCCTACTTCCCTTACTGGCAGGGTTGTTTTAGCCAACTCTATGCTCCTCTCCAAAGTCTGGTTTGGAGCCCACGCCATCCCCTTCTCCCCAAGCTTTTTCAAATCCTTGTATGCCCTGCTGCAAGGATGGCTTTGGTCAGGCTGCCCACCACCAGTACGGCTAGAGGTCATGTTTGGCCCTCATCATCATGGTGGCATGGGCCTGCTTGACTTTAAAGCCCATGCGGCCAAGATCCTAGGCACCTGGATTGCGGCCATCACCGCCCCTACGCTCTCCTCCCAACACTGGTCCCGCGCGGCCCACTCCAACTTCTCCTGCGCCTTGGGCCTCAACAATCCATCAAACCCTCACTCCCTGATGAAATACCTGGCTTCACACCCATCGGCCACAGGTCCTCACGGGACTAAAACCCACTACAAACAAATCCTCCTCTCCATGTGGAGCGCTGAGTGGAGAATTCGTATTAGTGGACACACAGCCCAGAGAGGCCGCCCCTCTCCTCAGTTCACACAAGAGGTACAGGGGCTACCCATCCAAGATGGCGTGATCCCCACATGGCCCCATGTCCCATCCAGGGTGGACTACCTGGACATGATGGACATCCCTTACTCCATTGAGACCCAAAAACTATCTTGAAATATGCACACCATCCTCTGTTGCAGCCTCAAATCCGTTCCCATGTGTGGCGCTGCCTGAGGCAGGTGTACTTTACGGCTGAGAGCTCTAACGCTTTACACTCATCCTGCGTCGTGTGTGGCCAATATGGAACGCTGTTCCACCGCCTGGAGAAGTGTCCTACCTCTAAAGTGATATGGCGCGAAGTTCAACGTCTTCTGGATCAGGATCAAACACATCCCTTCAGTCTGTCAAGAGATATGTTTGCTTTATCAATGGCCTCCCCCTTCCACCCTCCCTCCGTGCTCTGGTGGTTGCAATCGCCATGTGGACTATCCACACGATTGTCTTAGATGCCATCGCAGGCTCCACCCCCACCTCCCAGAAGCTGTCCACAGATTCCGGTCTCATTTGGTGGACCACTTTCAGGCGTGGATGTTTGGATACCTCCCACCATGTCTTGACAGCTGGTCTCCTCCTGGTTCCCAGTTTGGTTCAGCAAATCAGACCCTTTCCTCCACACGTGTTCAATTGTGGCTACGGCCCCTTCACACGTTCCCTCTCCCTCCCCATAGTGGCGTTCCCGCTGGCAACAAGAGATAGCATCGCTTCCCTGGGGTGCCTTCCCTGTTACTAAGTTTCATCTTTTGGGTCAAATTCGGAAGTGTCCATCCCATGGTCGGCCTTCCTTGCAATAAATTTAAATCATTTGACAAGATGGATGGAAGCAAGTGTGATCAATCATTTAGGGGTTGTCACCACTTCCAAGTTCATCTTAGAGTGTGTTATACAGTGACATGGTTGTCCGTAATCTACCTTAATAGACATTAGAACCAATTTCATGTCACATATCCTGCTCAAGTTGAATGAACTAATGGCAATCCGCAGAGTCTTGACTACGCCCTACCACCCTGAATCTAATGAAATGGTGGAATGGTTCAATGGCACCTTGGTGAACATACTCCATAAGTTTGTTGTTAGGCAAACAGCAAGTTAGAATTAGACTGGCATGCCATCTCAAGTGCTGAAGCACCCAAATGGCAAACCAGAATGCCTAATGCACTGCTGCTGGTATGACGGTTATGGAACTGGGAAGGAGTTCCACCAATAATTGCCTATGAGCCATAATTGCGTATAGGCAAATAATGAAATACCAGATGGGCACGGCCATAAAACCCAAGGGGTTTTAAAATACTATCAGAAAAGGTGGTTTGTTTTCCAACATAAAAAAACTTTAATTTGGGGAGAGGATTTTTTATTTTAAAGAAAAGGAAGAAAATCGACCAACATAATTTCTCAGTGCAAGGCAACTGATTAAGATAGTGTTCAATTGGGGTGAGTCCAAGCAGGGATAGATTCCTCAAATTCACCTAAACCGGCAATTTTTTTGGGGAATGGGGCAGATAATCTCAAAAATGACTTGACATCAAAGGATTTGGTGGCAGGCTGAGTTGCTGTCACTCCAGCCTCAAATGCCTGAACTGAGACTCGATTGCATTTCCATTTGTTAGTGCAACAACATCTGGCCCAATGAGCAACGGAAATCCCCAGGGCCACCCCATGTAGGGGCGGTCCCAATTGGTTGGAAATGGGTTTGGGATGCACAACCCACCCGTTCCCAGTCGCTGGGCCATTCATTTGGTCAAATGAGTTCCATTGGCCACAATTTTCAATTTGCTGGATCAGGGTTTTGAGCTGTCAGTGATGGTTTCTGAAGATACCATCTGTACATTGGGGATCATCCTCAATGATTTTGGGAGGGGGTTAATGTCAATGTTCATATTGGAGACTGAGTCAAAACTGTCCATGATTCCAGCCAATAATTCGACGTTTGTCCCTTTTTTAGCATGCATTTTCTGATCACCCAGATTTGATCCCATTGGTATCAAACTCTTTAAAACTAATTTGATGATCTCAGCACAAATTTCCTTAATCCGGCTGACAAGTTCATTTAAAGTGAGTGAAGGTACCAGGGGAGGAATCCAAAGAGGAAGGTCTGTTACCCAGCGCTCATCTATCATCTGGGCGAGATCGCCCTGGAAGACAAGGGGTACAGCTGACCTCTTTGTGCCATTTTTATTTAGAAATGAAAAGAGCACCCGATCTATGCACAGTGGACGTTCCCTGGACTTACATCACCTTTCCTTTTTCTAAAGGAAGGGTGCCACCGCCAGGAAACTACACGAGGGCCACATTTTTTGAGCCTTGGGAAATTTGATCGCCATTATAGATGCGACCTTTTGGGGAGACAGGGAGCATCGTGGTGGGACTTATGGAATGCTATGACCAGTTCCATGCAATTAGCACAATCCCAAGCCTTGACTCAAATATTCTCATAAGCCAGATACCCCTTTAACATGACAAGATACTGAAATGACTGCTATGATTTGCGAGGACACTAAGATGTTTTTCACCTCAGCTTCTTCATAATCTCTATCACTATTGGTTCAGGTTTGGAAGGAACGATCCCCTTGAACGAAGACAACTCAGACATGTGGAAGACGGGGTGTTGTTTCCAATGAGCTGGTAGTTTTAACTGGAAAGCACCATGACCAGGTCTTCCTCCATCAGGTGGGGACCTGAATGCTTGCTTGCAAACTTCTGGGATGGTACCTGCATCCAAAGATGATGAGTATCCAACATAACGTGAGAGCCCACCACGTTAAAATGGCCAGGGAGTCATTTCCGATCTGCAAACTGTCTATAATTGTCAATAGCCTTTGTGAGATGCTCACGCACTAAGGACTGGGTAGACCAAATGTGCTCAACATGATCTGTGGCAGCAGGAATATCTGGACGTAGACAGGGGCCAATCAAGAAAGAGGGGTTATATCTGAGCATTACTTCATAAGGAGAAAACCACATAGAAGCATGAGTATCATTATTATAGGCAAATTGGGTGAGAGGGAGTTCATCAGCCCAGGTATCTTGTGTGGCCAACGCGTAACAACGCAATACTGTTCCAAAATTTGGTTAACCCGCTCAGTTTGTCCGTCAGACTGGGGATGGTATGTGATGAAATGGCAGGGGGTGATTTTTAAGATGTTTTAAAGCTCATTCCAGAACTGCGCTGTAAATTGGGGTCCACATCACTGATGATCTCCTGCGGAAGACCAAAACATAGAGAACACATGGCGTACAAAGAGACGAGCTGTTTCTTCTGATGTGATTGCGGAAGCACAGGGAATATATAGGGAAAATTTTCTGAAGCAATTACCCACCACCATCACTACCGTGAAACCATTAGAACAGGGAGTTTGACAATAAAATCCTTGGATACCAATGTCCATGGACCCTCCGCCTGTTGTAAGGGATGCAGAAGGCCATTTCTTCCTGAGCGGTCTGACTTGGCTTGAGCACATGTAACACAATCGACGATCCAGGATGGGACTTCCTTAGTTAAGCCTGCCCAGTTATAAGTCTTCTTGATCAATTTGATGCATTTCTTGTTGCCCAGATGACCAATTGTGGGAGGGTCATGATGCGCTCAAAACACCTCAGCTCTAAGGGGAGGAGGAATTTAAACCCGTGACCTAAAATAGATGAGACCCTTTACCAAGGAATATAGGGAATGTTTGTGGGTTTGAAGGAATAATTGATAGAGTAACTCCAATCCTTTGGGGAAGGACAACTGGGCTGCCAAAACCCTTGAAATAAGCAGAGCATCCAGAGCTTACTCTACTGAGGCGGCCACAGGCAGGACAATAGATAGTATTTGGGTGGTGGGGATCACAGTAACCAAGTCCACTTTTTCCAGGTCTGTGGGGCAATGGGCTGGGTTGCAGCTAAGAAAGTCAGGAAGCACATTTAATGCACTTTTCATGAATTCATATTTAAAATTGAAACTGCATACTCCCAATAAGTATGTGCCTGCTTGTGTGCCAATTTTTGTTGTTTATGGAAATATAAAAGAGCTTGGTGATCCATACTCACAGTTAACTCATGCTGAGCACCCTGTAACAGATACCGCCAATGAGTCAATGTCCATGCTATGGCTGCAAATTCCTTATCAAAAATGACCCATGATTGCTCAGTTGAAGAAAATTTCCAGGAAAAGTAGGCAACAAGATGTTCTAAGCCATCATGCTCCTGGAGCAGAACTGCACTAACTGCTACTGCTAAAGAATCACAAGCGACAATATACAGTTTGGAGGGGTCCATGTGTTTTAGGATAGGAGGTGATAAGAATACTTCTTTAATTGACTCAAACGCCTGCTGGCATTTGGAGGTCCAGCGGAAAGGCACACTTTTACCAGTGAGGGGGTGGAGTGGAGCAGCTAACTGGAAAAGGGCAGGGAAAAATTTCTTTAGGAAAATAATGGTGCCCAAGAAACTCTGTAATTGTTTCTGGGTTGTTGGAGTCAGCCACTCACAGATGGCATCTAACTTGTTGGGTGGAATTGCATAGCCATCTTTTAGGACCAGGTTCCTGAGAAAGGTAACTTCCTCTTTATAAAACTCGCATTATGAAGGCTTGACGAACAGGCCTGCCTTGTTCAAGGAAGCCACAACCGCTTCTAAGTCTTTAGTGTGTTGTTTGGGAGTTGGGGAATGAACCAAGATGTTAACAATATATGCGACTGCGCATATAAATTGGAGGTCACCCAACACACTATCAATCATTATTTGAAAGGTGGCTGGCGCGTTCTTCAGCCTGAAGGGCATTACGTGGAACTGAAAGGTACTTCATTTGGTATGAATTGCAGTAAGCCATTATTGACCTTCCATTACCCTTATTTGGTTAAAGGCATTGACGAGATCCAGCTTAGAGAGCATGAGAGACTTTGCGATTACTTTGACTGATAGTTTGCACAAGGGGTAAAGGGTAGGGATCACTCACTGTGATTTTGTTTAGGTGATCATATCCATGCAGGTACAGAGAGAATCATCGGCCTTCTTGGCAAAAACAATGGGGGAGGCAATTGGTGATGTCTCTTTGAACAACCATACTTTCTTGAGCATATCGTCTAGCCAGGAGTTAAGAGCAGCCTCCTCTTCCGCTGTGTGTGGATACAAGGGGCAGTTGATATTCACCAACTGTACCGTGGTTTGGAATCCTAAGTCAAATTTTGTGTGAGGAATAAGATGTTCCACCTTTTTGGAATCAAAGTTACTCCGATAGCACATCATTTCTTCAGAAAAATTAGCTGGAAGGCCTGCGGGGAAATGAGGGAAGTAATGGGGCTGCGGCCTTGTGTTTTCTTAATGGTATTAACTAAGGGAAATTCT
This sequence comes from Massospora cicadina, assembly GCA_022478985.1. NCBI lineage: Eukaryota > Fungi > Entomophthoromycota > Entomophthoromycetes > Entomophthorales > Entomophthoraceae > Massospora > Massospora cicadina. The sequence continues at coordinate 22,796 of JAKSZP010003040.1, read as the reverse complement.
CACTCTATTTGATCATTGAAAATGACAACATATTTGACTCCAGATTAATCTTAATATGTTGCTGGAGCCACCATCCAACCCCTAGATAACTGGGAAACACCAAGTTTGGCATTGCTGAGAACCAATCACAAAAACTGAACTGATGTACTGAGAAAAAAACTGGCTGATGGACTAGATATGAGGTCTGGGAGGCTGAAGAAGCAACCATCACCGAAGGACCTACTGTCAAGTGGACAGCAAGAAAGAATTAAACTGGCCTGCCAGCCCAGATGCCATAGCATCTGAACAGCAAACCAGAATGCTTGAGCCACTGCTGCTGATATGATGAATATGGAACCAGAAAAGAGTTCCACCAATATCTGCCAGTGAGCCAAAATTTCATATAGGCACAAAAATAAAGTACCAGATGCACATGGCCGTTAACCCCAAGGGGTACGAGAACGTCAGCAGATAAGGCAGCTTAATTTTTAACATGTAAAAACTAATTTTTGGGAAGAAATTTTAATGGAAATTTAGGAAAGAAAAATCGACCTACAATTTTCTCAGTGCGATGCAACTGATTAAATAGTAGCCAATTTTGTGGAAAGCAAAGCTGGGATTGGGTCCCTCAAATTCGACCTAACTGGTGAATTATTTGGGAATGGGCGGGTTAGTTCCTTGGGAACCATCATCGCAAAATTTGGTGGCAGGCTGAGTCACTGTCAGTTTGACCTAAAATGCCTGAATCAAGACTTGACTACCTTTCCGATGGTTGGCGTGACAGCGTTTAGCCCAATGAGTGGCAGGAATCCCCCAAGGCCACCCCACATAGGGGTAGGCCCATTTGGTTGGGAACAGGTTTGGGATGCCCAACCCACCCGTGCTCAGTCACTGGGTCATTTGTTCAGTCAATAGCAATGCATCAGGTGCAACACCCAATTTGTTAGCAGGAAGCTGCCCATTGGGGTGATGCCTGACGGATTTGGGAGGGGAGAGATTTTTCCAATTGTCATGTTAATTGAATTACAACTGTCAGGCATTCCAGCTGATAGATCAGTCTTCATACCTTTTTGACCATTTAAAATCCAAGCATTGGGTGTATTGCCGCTCGAATTGGTTATGATCAATTTATTTTGGCAATCTCAGCGCAGATTTCACTGATTCCTTGTAACAGTTCTGCCAAGGTTATTTTGGGTACTGGGAATAGGATCCAAAGTGGGAGAGCTGTTACCCAGCGCTCATCTACTACGTGAGTGAGATCGCCCTGAGTAATGAGGGGTACAGCCATCCTCTTCAGTGCCTTTTTACTCGGAATTGGGAAAATGGCCCAGTCAACACCCAGGGGACGTTCCCTGGGACTTACATTACCCTTTCCTTTTCCCAAAGGAAGGACCCTACCACTGGGGAACTGCATGAGAGCCACATTCTTGTGCGCCTTGGGTAATTTGATTGCCATAATAGTCACGACTTTTTGGGGGGATGGGGATCTTCAGGGTGGGATAAATGGAACGCATCAATCAGGTCCATGCAATTTTCACAATTGCGCGCCTTGACCCAACTGTTTTCATAGGCTGGATACCCTTTCCAGGCCACGAGATATTGTACGGAATGACAGGATTTCTGGGATGCCAGGATAGCTTCTACCTCAGTCTCCTCTTCATTATCGATGATAATCAGTTCTGGTTCTGTGGGAATTGCACCCTTGAAGGGCAACAGCTGGGAAACATGGAAAACGGGATGCTGCTTCCGATGTGTGGGGAGCTTCAGTTGGAACGCCCCATTACCCAATACCTCCTCCACCAAATGGGGTCCCAAACGTTTGCTGGTGAATTTGCGGGAAGGGGCCTGGATTTTTGAGTGACAGGTGTCAAGCATAACATAAGAGCCCTTCATAAACTCATGACTTGGAAGATGCTTCCAATCTGCGAACCGCTTGTAGTCATCTATAGCTTTGGTGAGGTGTTCCCGCACTAATCATTGAGTCGATCTAATATGAGCAGCATGGTCCGCGGCAGCTTGAACCTCTGGCCATAAGCACATTCCAACTGAAAACAGAGGATTATAACCCATCGTTGCTTCATAAGGGGAAAACCCCATGGATGCATGGGTGCCATTATTGTATGTGAATTGGGTGAGGGGGAGATCATTGGCCCAAGTATCCTGTGCAGCTGTAACATAGCAACGCAGGTACTGTTCAAGAACTTGATTGACCCACTCGGTCTGGACGTCAGACTGAGGATGATACGCCGTGGAGTGACAGGGGGATATTTTCAGGATAGATAGGAGTTCACTCCAAAACCACACAGTAAACTGGGAACCATGGTTGCTGATGATTTCCTGGGGAAGACCAAAAATTGAAAACACATGGCGTACAAAAAGGTGGGAAGTTTCTTCAGATGTAATTGTGGAAGTACAGGGGATAAAAAGGGAGAATTTCATAAAGCGATCCACCACTACCATCACCACTGTGAACCTGTTAGAGCAGGGGAGCTCGACAATAAAATCCATGGACACTGATGTCCATGGACCCTCCACCTTCTGTAAGGGGTACAGGAGGCCATTTTTGCCAGAGCAATCTGACTTAGCCCTGGCACAAGTAACACAATCGGCGATCCAGACCAGAACTTCTTTTGTCAAACCTGCCCAATTGTAGGTCTATTTGATCAAATCAATGCATTTCTTAGAACCAGGGTGACCAACCGTGGGGGGTTGTGATGGGTGCAAAATACCTCATTTTGGAAAGAGGGGGAACCCAAACGCGAGATCTAAAATATATAAAACCCTCCTTCAGTGAATATAGGGAGTGTTTATGCTTCTGGTGAGATAACTGCTCGATCAAATCCACGTCCTCAGGACAGGCCATTTGACTGGCTAAGACCTGAGCAACTAATGGAGCGTCGTGGGCCAGAGTGATGGAAGAAACAACAGGGGGAACAATTGACAAGATTTGGGTGGTAGGAATCACAGTGACGAGGTCCACTTCCTCCAGATCCATTGAACTGTGGGTGGGGCTGTGGCTGAGAAAATTGGGAAGTACATTTAGTGCCCCTTTTACAAATTTGTATTTGAAATTGAAACTGCACAGGTCCCAGTAGGTTCAGGCTTGCCGGTGTGTCAATTTTTGGGGTTTACAAAAGTACAACAGGGCCTGGTGATTCGTGCAAACTGTTAATTCATGTTGAGCACCCTGTAACAGGTACTGCCAATGAGTTAAGGCCCATGCAACAGCTGCCAACTCCTTGTCATAAATAGCCCAAGACTGCTCCGTGGAGGTAAACTTTCTGGAAAAGTAGGCGACCAGGTGTTCCAAACCATCGTGCTCCTGGAGCAACACTGCTCTGACAGCTACTGATGACGCGTTGCATGCAATGATATATGGCTTGGTGGGATCAGTGTGTTTAAAAATGGGAGGGGATACAAACACCTCTTTAATCAATTCAAACGCCTGTTGGCATTTTTCCATCCAATGAAAAGGTACGTTTTTCCCTGTGAGTGGGTGGAGTGGGGCGGCGAGCTGAGAGAGCGCGGGGGAGAACTTTTTAAGAAAATGATGGTTCCCAAGAAACTCTGTAGTTGTTTCTGGGTAGTCAGAGTTGGCCATTCCCAGATAGCATCCAACTTATTAGGAGGGATTATGACACCATCTTTAAGAACCAGGTTCCCAAGGAAAGTGACCTCCTCCTTATAAAACTCACACTTGGATGGTTTGAGGAACAACCCTGCCTTATGAAAGGCGACCACCACTGCTTCCAAGTCAATAGCATATTGTTTGGGAGTTGGAGGAGTGAACCAGAATATCATTGATGTATGCAACAGCACAGGTGAAGCGGAGGTCACCCAGTACATTATTGATCATCCATTGAAATGTAGCGGGAGCATTCTTCAGCCCAAAAGGCATTACCCAAAATTGGAAAATGCCGCGCTTCATCCAGATCGCTGTTAACCATTCCTGCCCTTCCATTACCCAAATTTGGTTGAAAGCATTCACCAGATCCAGCTTAGAGAACACACGGGATTTGGCGATTGCCTGACTGATTGTCTGCTCCAGAGGCAATGGGTAGGGATCAGTAACTGTTATTTTATTCAAATGGCCATAATCCACGCAGGGACAGAGAGAACCATCCACTTTTTTGGCGAAGATGATGGGGGAGGCGATGGGTGAGGTTTCCTTGAACAGCCAACCTTTTTCAACATATCATCCAACCAGGTATTGAGTGCAACTTCTTCCTCCGCTGTATGGGGATACACGGACAGTTGATGTTCACCAACTCCACAGTCATTTGAAACCCACAATCATACCTGGTGTGTTTAGGCAGACAATCCACCTTTTCCATATTGAAGATTCTCTGATAGCGCATTAAGTTTTCAGGGAAATCAGCCAGAATGCCCGCAGAAGTGACTAGGGTAGTGATAGAGCTAGTACCTTGTACCTTCTTGAGGGTGTTGATCAAAGGGAATTCTCCCTCCAAATGATCATTGGTAAACAACAATGTATTAGACTCTGAATGAATCTTCACATGTTGTCAACGCCACCACCCCACCCCTAAGATCACCGGAAACACCAAGTCTGGCATAGCCAAAAAGCAATCACAGAAGCTGAACTGGTGGATTGAAAAAGGTACCGGTTGGCATTCAACATATGAGGGCTGATAAGCAGATGAGGCCACCATCACTGAGGATCCCGCATCCATTTCCAGTTTGAATTGTTGTGCAAATTCAACACTCATAAAATTTCCCGCGGCTCCAGTGTCCACCAGGGCCTCAAAAGAGACGTGATGAAAACCAATGCTAATCTTCATGGGTACTAAGAAGTAAGCGTAGTTCTCCTTTTTGGTAGTTGTGGATGAATCCAGCAATACTGAAGAGATGGTGGTGGGATCTGGGGAAACCAATGGGCAAATAGCTGCAGCAACTATGGGGTATGGTTTTGGAGGCACGAGTGTGGTTGGTCTAATGTGGTCAGAGATAATCTTCTTTACAACCCAGCTCAGTTGGAAAGAAGGGACCATTGATGCGCCTATACACGTGAGAAAGGCGGAAATGGCTAAGAAAAATGGTTGGTTGATTATTTCAGGAGGACAGCAAGTAAGAATTAGACTGGCCTGCCAGCCCAGATGCCAGAGCATCTGAACAGCAAACCAGAATGCCTTAGGCACTGAAGCTGATATGACAAATATGGAACCGGGAAAGAGTTCCACCAATATCTGTCAGTGAGCCAAAATTTCATATATGCACAAAATAAAGTACCAGATGCACATGGCCGTTAACCCCAAGGGGTACGAGAACGTCAGCAGATAAGGTGGCTTAATTTTTATTTAATCAAGGTAAGCTGACCAGGGGACAGACATTACCGAATATATGTGAAACTAAGAGAATAACTAAGAAATATAAAAATTGGGCACCCCAGGGTACTCAAGTTACCCCTGTTGCCAGCGGGACTGCCAGGTATGGGGGGTTGGTGCACTACTCTGAGGGGGTTTCCCCTGCTATGGAGCAGGTGTGAAGGAAAGGGTCTGTGTGGAGGAACCAGAGTGGGAACCATGATTCTATGAGCGCTTTTTGTCTTGGTCTCATATATCCATAGAGCCAGGCTTGGAAGTGCTCTAGTAAGTGGACATGGAATCTGTTAATAATCCCATGAATGGTTGGGACTGTGCCCTTGAATGCATCTAATGCAATTGTGTGTATTGTCCACATTGCAATGGGTATTATTAGGGAGTGGAGGGTAGATGGGATTGGTGACTCGATCTGGAGTGCAAAGATACTCTTTGATATCAAGAATTCCTGTTCATTTTGAATCTTGAGCAGGCGTGCGACTTCCTGCCATATAGCTGGTTAGGGGCATGTTTCTAGGCGGTGATGTAGGGATCCCTCCCCTCCACATACTGCACATGTTTTGTGGATGGAGTTGGAGCGGTCCGCCGTCCTATAGGTCCTTCTCAAACAGCGCCAGGCGTTTGCTCTTATCCTTGGTTGTAGGAGTGGGTGGTGTGTCATTTTCCACATTGCTTTCTGTGTGGTTAAATCATAGGGAATGTCCAGCATATCTAGGTATTCTATCCTAGCTATGTTTGGGGTTGTTGCGAGCTTATCCCTCTGGGGGTGGTTTTCTGGGTTTCTTAATTTGAATTGGGGGCTGGGTTGTCCCCTTCCCTGTATAGTACCCATGTTCTCTATGGTCCATCCCATATGGCGGATAGTTCGGAGGATATGTTTGAAATGAGGGGAGGTTCCATGTGGACCCGTTACAGTAGGGTGCTTCGCAAGGTATGAAAGTAGGAAAGTGGTCTGGGTGGACTATGTGGGTTGGAAATTTGAGCGCCTGTGCAAAGTTAGTCCTTGCTGCTCTGGACCAATGTTGTTGCGGGAGGTCTGGAGTAAGGATTTCCTTTATCCAGGTACCTAGGATGTGATTGGCATGGCTCTCAAAATCCATTAGTCCCATGCCTCCGCTTGAGCGTGGGCCAAATAGTGTTTCCATTCGTATAGGAGGGTGATAGCCAGGCCACAGCCAGCCCTGGATAAGCGCGCGAATTGAGGTTATAAAGGTAGTTGAGAAGGCTATCTCATGGGCCTGGTACCACAGTATTGGGAGGATGAGCGAGTTAGCAACTGTAACTCGTCCTGTTAATCCTGGGGTTCTTCCCTTGAGGGAGGCGACGCGTTTGGATACCCGTTGTAACAGGTTACTTTCCATTGTCTCATTAGCATATCCCCCTGATTCTAGCCAGATTCCAAGGTGTCAGACAGGAGTGGTGGTGGGAGGTGTTGCAAAGGGTAATATAATTGGGTTTTTTCTTCGAGTGTTGGTGTGAGGTTCTGATGTTGTGGCCCAATTGTTTGTGTATTTGCCTAAGAGGATGATTTATGTCTTCCTTTTGTTGAGTGATGCATTGCTCACCTTGGAGTATTCCTTAGAGAGTGTTCCAGCTGTCGGGCATCTTCATTGTTTGCTATACCTGCTACTCAGTCATCTGCAAAGGCCAGTAACTTGACTGTTGGTTGTCCTTGTGCGGTTATCCCCATGAGACGTGAGTCAGTTATTCAGAGGAGCGGGTCAAAGCTGAAATCGTATAGCAGTGGGCTGAGGGGATCTCCTTGTTTGAGCCCTCTGTGTGGTTTGATATTGTTTGTTAGGAATCCAGGGCCGCATACAGCCATGGTTGCAGATTCTGTTAGGAGCATCGCCCATTTTATGAATCTTGAGGAAGTTTGAAGGCATGTAGACATTCTTTTAGGTATAGCCAGCTAACATGGTCATACGCCTTTTCCTGATCCAAGAAGACCAGGGCACCAGTTGCTTTGGATTGGCAAATATTTGCAACAGGGTGAATGTTATTCCATATTGAAGCCCTGGTATAAACCCAAACTGGTTGGGTGATAGGACGTCAGATGCAATTGCGCCTAATCTAGCTGCTAGAATTTTTGTTAGAATTTTTGTGTCAGTGTTGGAGAATGCAATTGGGTGCCAGTTGTCCAGGTCCAACTTGTCACCCTTTTTATACAAGGTAATAACTTAGGATTCATGGCCTCCTGGTAATAGGCGTGTTTCCAACATACTCTGGTTCATTGACGCCAATAGGAGGGGAGCAATTTGTTAAAATATTTTTTGTAAAATTTGTAGGGTATCCCATCAGGCCCTGGGCATTTCCTACATGGTGCACCGCGAATTGTTTCCCAAAGCTCCTCCCGTGTGATAAGGGATAGTATATTGTAATTTGGTGGTGTACTTTGTATCTTGGCAGTTTGAATAAATTCTTTAACTTTTTGTGGATCTGTTGGCATATTGCGATATAATTCAGTGTAATAGCGGTGTACTTCCGCCTTGACCTCCTCAGGGTCAGTTGCCACAGTGCCGTTGGTCTTGCGGACCTGTGTGCACGTGGGCTGGTTCCCCTGGGAGTGGAATTGGCGGAAAAAGTATGTCAAACAGGTTTCGCCTTCCTTTATGAACTTACCTTTGTTCGATACTTTGATTCTGTGTTGGTGTTCAAAGATGAGATTGTTAAGTTAAGCTGAAATTTCTGCCCATTTGCGTCCCCAATTAAGGCTATAGCCAGATCTCAGAGCATTTATTTCCAGGTGGTCTAGTTCTGCCAAGGTACGCTTGATTGTGGCTGTGTCCGCGGTGTACTTGCGTGATGCAATATGTTGGGTTTTGTTGATTAAATCTTTTTTGAAATTTTCCCATGTTCCGATGGGATCCAAAGTGAATGGGGCTGTAATTCTGGGTTTGTAGCCTTGTTTTCAACTCAGTCAGATATCTCAGGAAATCTTATATTTTCTGGGTGAAGCTTTCTCTAAGGCGACACCTGTGTGTGGGATTGGGTTGGCGCTAACTGCACTATAACTAATCAGTGATCAGAAAAATTGATCTTTTTTGTTGTAAATTTGGAGATTCTTGAGTGGTGGGATTGTGGGATGAGGATGTGGTCAATATGACTCATTGATATGAGCAGTCCCTCACGTATGTTGGGTCTTGTCATATGGGGAAGGATTGGTGAATTGGGAGGAAGAGCATCCTGTAAGCTAAGAGATGCCTTCATTGTGCGATATTCAATGTGTCCAGGTGGGTATCCCCTGGGATTAGGCCATCAATCTGTATTGGGGTTATCCCAGCAGTTGAAATCGCCCAACATGATGATATCTGGTGGGAGAATGAGGGTAAAAATTTATTCAAAAAAATTTTTCTCTCTCAGTTGCAGTGCATGGTGCTTAGATACATGCAAATGAAATTATTTCATCTTGGCATGTGATTTTTGCTACCAGGACTTGACCGTGCAAGTGTGATGATGAATTTGTAATTTTAAATTTTTTGTCATTTTGGACTATCACCCCACAGTGAAAAGTCCATACTGATTGTGATGGTGCGACCCTGGTTGATCAGGATTCTTCTTCCCCTTGTAGGCAGTGGGTTTCTTGGATGGCCAAGATGTCTACAAGAGGTTTTTGCAGGAATGCCAGCTTTTTGGCTTGGGATGTATGAGCCCTGGCTCCCGCGATATTTAACATCCCTATTGACACTGAGGTGCCTGTGGCGCCTCAGGAGTGGTTGGGAGGACCCTCTGGTCCTATCCCACTGCGGCTCATTTTGGCCATGCTCCGCATCTGTACTCCAACTCTTTCACTGCCATTGTTGGTTCCTTTGATCTGACCCAATGATTCAAGGGAATTGCGGTTTTTTGCATTTGCATCAACTTTTCCTGCACAGGTCTCATGTTGATTTGATGCGGGTTGTTGATTGGATTTTATATTTTTGAGGTTCAACTTTGTTGCATTGTGCACCACATTTTCACCCAAATTGCGGTTGCATTGTTCCTCAGTATGTGCATGACTGATGACGCTTTGTGGCTCAGTCTGGTTACTGTGAAAATTTTTGACCTGGGCATATTGTTCTGATTGGTTGGTTTGGTGAATATCTGAAATATCCTCCTGAATTTGTCCGTGGTTAATGGTGGATTCCGCGTGTGCTGCCGCTTCAGCTGCTGCTCTCTTGCGGGCTTTTTGTGCTGCTTTACGCTGTTTACTTGTAACTGGGTCCACGATGGAGTATAGTCCATTTTCACCCCAGCGGAATGGGTGGTGGCCATCAGTCATTATGACGTAGTTTTCATTATCTTTGTCCATAGCTTCTTCACAAAAATCATTTTTCATTAAGCCCTCTTTTACAGGGCATGTATGTTCCTTGTGTCCCAGTGAGCCACAGTGGTTGCAAATGGGTGGTGCGCGTTCTGGTGTAACTCGGAATGCAGCTGACTGGCCCCCATCTACAAAGTGAAATTCTGCTGCACGGGAATTCTGGAAAAATCCTTTTCCACTTCTGGAAAGGGGTTGATTACAGCGATAGCTTTGCCCGTGCACAGGTCGGGCATTAAGTGAAATTGCTGTAATTCAAGTTGTTGGATTTCTCCATAGGCCACAAGACCTTTGCAGAGCTCCTCCTTGATTACCTTACAAGGAAGGTTGGTGGGGAGCGAGTCAAAAAAGATGAACAAAGTTTTTGCTTTGTTCTTCTGATGCATGCGGTGTGCACAATTTTTTTGCCCTCAGGGAGGGCAATTTCCACGCAGATTTTTGCTGTGGCATCAGCTTCATCGGCTGTTTCAAAACCAATATTGATCCAGCCATGGCCCATGTTGTTGGTGGCTACGTACACCACGTGAGGGAAAAGTGAGGGCTGTGCCTCACATGTTTTCTCCCACAGGGTTGGTGACTCATCCCCAAGGAAGAGTCTGATCCCATGTTCCACCTTTGACAAAGGTTGGTTGAATTGAATGTACATGTATTGCGCGTGCTTTACAGTAAATCCATAAACCCAGATGGTGTCTGAGTTTGCAATTTCTTTGCAGATTGGGTTCCTGGTCCCCCTCCAGGGCATTTCTTGCCCTTAGTTGCACCGTTAAGTGCATTACTTGCCACGACGCTCGCCCATGTTATATTATTTTTATTATTAAAGTCGCCCATCTTCCCTGTGTGTGATTATCCAAATTTGCTGTTCAAATCAAATTGTAGTAACTAAAGTGATTGTTACGAGAAAGAAAAGCTAAGGCGGCTTAATTTTTAACATGTAAAAACTAATTTTTGGGAAGAAATTTTAATAGAAATTTAGGAAAGAAAAATCGACCTACAATTTTCTCAGTGTGATGCAACTGATTAAATAGTAGTCAATTTGGGGGAAAGCAAAGCTGGGATCAGGTCCCTCAAATTTGACCTAACTGGTGAATTATTTGGGAATGGGCGGGTTAGTTCCTTGTGAACCATCATCGCAAAATTTGGTGGCAGGCTGAGTCACTGTCAGTTTGACCTCAAATGCCTGAATCAAGACTTGACTACATTTCTGATGGTTGGCGTGATGGCATTTAGCCCAACAAGTGGTGGGAATCCCCCAAGGCCACCCCACATAGGGGTGGGCCCATTTGGTCGGGAATGGTTTTGGGATGCCCAACCTGCCCGTGCTCAGTTGCTGGGTCATTCATTTGGTCAATAGCATTGTACCAGGTGCAACACCCAATTTGTTAGCAGGAAGCTGCCTATTGGGGGTGATGCCTGACAGATTTGGGAGGGGAGAGATTTTTCCAATTGTCATGTTAATTGAATCACAACCGTTGGGCATTCTGGCTGATAGATCAGTATTCATACCTTTTTGACCATTTAAAATCTGAGCTTTGGGAGGATTGCCGCTCAAATTGATTATGATCAATTTTATTTCGGCAATCTCAGTGCAGATTTCACTAATTCCTTGTAACAATTCTGCCAAGGTTAGTGTGGGTACTAGGAATAGGATCCAAAGTGGGAGAGCTGTTACCCAGCGCTCATCTACTATGTGAGCAAGATCACTGTTGAATGGTTGACTGGATCTAAATCATCACTTATTATAAACCAAAGAAATCCTAAGTATATCTGAACTTGTATTTGTGGCCTAGCGATTTCACTTAATTATATTTGACTATGATGACACAGGCTTGAGGGCTTTTTTGGTTAGGTCAAACTTAAATTTAAGTTATGATTTAATGACTCAGGCACATGGGCTTTGTTGGTCTATGTAAAAATTAGTTTTTAATGTTGGTCGAGTTTTTGATCGAATTAATTACTAATTAGTGATATGAATCACCTTGGTAACCATCTAGTACTAAAAAAAATCACCTAGGTATGTGCTGCCAATTGCATGTGAAAGTGAATCAGTTCAGCTATTTTGAAGGTATGACAAAACACTATTTCAAGGATGATGATGGTGTTTACTCTGACTCTGAGGCTGAGCATGATGCCCTGAGTTGAAGTATTTGTAGACATCATTACAAACTTTTTATGTGGCCAAGGGTCACTGAAAAGTAAGGCGTCATGGGTAAGATGTGGTTAACATTGAACTCTATAAATAACCCTTGCATTTACACTAATAAAATACCCTTTAACTTTCTGGATTAAGTTTTAAATTTATCTTATAACCTTTTTGCGTTATCACTTTATTTTATATTAAAGTCGATTTTCACTTGGGATCAGTAGGATCAGGGCAGCGGGCCATCATCCAATTGAAATGATTGGATATACAATTGAAGTATTACCAAAAGCTATATCATAAATACAAAGCACCATCCTGTCTATTGTCCTCACACAATAGATGCTTGAAGCTGCAGTTTCCACCAAATAACAAACCAGCCATCAGGTGAAGCCCAAATCTTCAACAATGGCGCTCATGGCTGGGAATGCAGATGGTGACCAGTATCGACATTTGAGCGCCCAAATTTCGCAGATGAAGGATGATTACACCAAAAAAATCAATTACTGGAAAACCCAAATTGAGGCCCAACGGGCAAAAATAAAGACTCTATTGATCATCTTAATCTACAGATCAATAATCTCAATGATGATGTTAATGCTATTGATGAGTCAAACAATAATCTCCATGAAGAATTAAACCAGTGCAAGAAGGCAATGATAGAAAAGGTCCAAGTGATTTCCACCTTGCAACTACAAGCTACTAGCCTGGATAAGGAAATAGCGAAATTAAAATTAAAAACTCAAAATCATGTTAATTGGAAAATAAAATCAACGAGCAAATTTGAACTCTGGCCAACGGGCGTTGTCAGTGTGCTACAACCCACTCAACTGGAAATTCTTCCAAATATTATGAGGATGAAGCTTCAGAAATAGCTACCAAAATGGATGCTGGGCCACATCAACAACTGCATAGCAATATGATTGCTTTGGTCAACACTAACACCTCAAACCAGGATACAATGCCCCAACGCCCTAGTACGCCTGGTTCTGATCAATAAAATATTAATCATGATAACCAGTAATGGGGAAGCGATAATTTCAAACCAGCAAACCTGCCAGCCTTTGACAAGAATGGAAGTATTACCACCTTTGTCAAACGTTTTGAAATGGCTATGCATGGGGCCAGCGACCACAACAAAGCAGCCACCATGATCAACTTCTTGGATGAGTGGAGCATTGAGTTGATTATGCCTCACATTAATGAAAATCCAACATATGCTGAAGTCAAGGAGGCCGTGCTTCATAAATTTGGAGGTCCAGAACGGATGTTGACCAGAAAATCCAAGTTTATGGACATCAGCTTTAAGAAAGATGAAGCAATTGATGTATTTGCAGATCAATTCTATTGTGAAGCTCAAGTTCTCTTAATCACGCGGGCTATGGTCAATTTCAATGCCAAGATAGCACTAGAGCATGCAGTAGAACCTTACCCTAATCTATCAAACACTCTATTGCCTGCTTTCATGCAAAACCTTATGACATCTGAATTGGTTGACTATTTAAGCAGATGCTCAAAAATTATGGCCCTCCTAATACTGGTTACAAATCAGGAACCACTGCCTTTGCTGGAAAGTTCTTTAAAACCAATAAGAAAATTAACACCTCACGGCCAGTGAGTGAAATTACTTGCTTTAATTGCAATCACAAAGGTCAAGATGCTTCCTAATGCCATCAGCAAAATGTCAATACAGTCCTTCCAAATACTGTGCAGGAGGAGTTAAAAGAACGAGCACAATAGATGAGGGATGCTCTATTGTGCCTGCAACACCAGTCCCACCTGATCGACAAGCAAATGATGGCCATGGGGCCTTGCTTAACAATGAAAACTATTTTATTTTAGTATGAATGAAGATTCCTCGAATGTACATGTGGTAACTCGCTCCCAAAGTAAGGTTGTCACACCTGAAGCCTCTAAAGAAGTCGCTAAACCCTATGTGCAACAAATACTTTAAAATATTCCAGCTGTCAGGTATGGTGGAATGACTAAGTTTAAGGAAAGAGATTTAGTAGTATATTGTGACACTCATAGCGCAGGCCGCGCGCACAAGCTAGCCTCACTTTGGAAGGGTCCATTTATTATATTGGAGAAATTGTCTGAGGATGTATATACTATTAAGGATCAAGGAGGCTGGGTTGTGAATCAAGTACACGCCAAGTTCCTTTGTCCATATCATAAAGAATAATAAGAAAAAAAAAATAATAATAATTGCAAGCCATAGAGTTTATTTTATAGATTTGATGCCCTGCTGGCATTAGAACTAGGTATCCCCTCTTTGGTAGGGGGAGGAGAGCGCGACCAAACTGAGAAGCCTGCAACAGAATTGGAGATGCGCCAAACCCAAGGAAGCTCAGCACCAGGAACGCTGGCCCTGTTAACTTAGGAAAGGCTATTGAGATAACATTTGAACTTTGAGGAACGCGAAGAATTAGACAGTGTGACCAAGGAAGAAGAGTATCTGTCACTTACATCCAGTCAAGGAGGGGGAAGTGTTGAATGGTTGACTGGATCTAAATCGTCGCTTATTATAAACTAAAGAAATCCTAAGTATATCTAAACTTGAATTTGTGGCCTATCAATTTCACTTAATTATATTTGACTATGATGACACAGGCTTGAGGGCTTTGTTGGTTAGGTCAAACTTAAATTTAAGTTTTGATTTAATGACTCAGGCACGTGGGCTTTGTTGGTCTATGTCAAAATTATTTTTTAATGTTGGTCGAGTTTTTGATCAATTAATTACTAATTAGTGATATGAATCACCTTGGTATGTGCTGCCAATTGCATGTGAAAGTGAATCAGTTCAGCTATTTTGAAGGTATGACAAAACACTATTTCAAGGATGATGATGGTGTTTACTCTGACTCTGAGGTTGAGCATGATGCCCTGAGTTGAAGTATTTGTAGACATCATTACAAACTTTTTATGTGGCCAAGGGTCACTGAAAAGTAAGGCGTCATGGGTAAGATGTAGTTAACACTGAACCCTATAAATAACCCTTGCATTTACACTAATAAAATACCCTTTAACTTCTGGATTAAGTTTCAAATTTATCTTATAACCTTTTTGCGTTATCACTTTATTTTATATTAAAGTCGATTTTCACTTGGGATCAGTAGGATCAGGGCAGCGGGCCATCATCCAAGTGAAATGATTGGGTATACAATTGAAGTATTATCAAAAGCTATATCATAAATTCAAAGCACCATCCTGTCTATTGTCCTCACACAATAGATGCTCAAAGCTGCAGTTTCCACCAAACAACAAATCAGCCATCAGGTGAAGCCCAAATCTTCAACAATCACCCTGAGTAACAAGGGGTACAGCCATCCTCTTCAGTGCCTTTTTACTCAGAAATGGGAAAATGGCCCAGTCAACACCCAGGGGACGTTCCCCGGGACTTACACCTACATCCAGATTGAGATCCAATTGTTGGGCTAGTTCAACACTTATAAAATTGCCTGCGGCACCAGTATTTACCAAAGCCTCAAGGGAAACGTGATGGGACCTGACACTAATCTTAATGGGTAGTAAGAAGTAAGTGAAGTTCTCTTTATTTTCAGCTGTAGTTTAATCCAGTGATACCAAAGAGATGGTAGTAGAGTTAGTGGAAACCATTAAGTTTGTAGTGGGAGTAAGCCCTCCACAAGTCAGATTGTCAGAACCTACTGACAAGGGCACAATAGCTGCGGCAACTATGGGATGTGGATCAGACATTTTGAGTGGTACTCGGCTATCATGGCCAGAGTAAGAATTCTATACAACCTAGTTCAGCAGAAAAGAAGGGACCATTGCTACACCAATATTTATGAGAAAGTCGGAAATGGTTAGGAATAATGGTTAGTCAATTATGTCAGGCAAACAGCAAGTTAGAATTATACTGGCCTGCCAGCTCAAGTGCTGAAGCACCCAAATGGCAAACCAGAATGCCTAATGCACTGCTGCTGGTATGACGCTTATGGAACTGGGAAGGAGTTCCACCAATAATTGCCTATGAGCCATAATTGCGTTTAGACACATAATGAAATACCAGATGAGCACGGCCTTAAAACCCAAGGGGTTTTAGAATACTGGCAGAAAAGGTGGTTTGTTTTCCAACATAAAAAAACTTGGATTTGGGAAAAGGATTTAGTATTGTAAAGAAAAGGAAGAAAATCAACCAACAATTTTCTCAGTGCAAGGCAACTGATTAAGATAGTGTTCAATTGGGGTGAGTCCAAGCAGGGATCAGGTCCCTTAAATTCACCTAACCCAGCGAATCTTTTGGGGAATGGGGCAGACAATCTCAATTGGAACTGACAGTAAAGGATTTGGTGGCAGGCTGAGTTTCTGTCAGTTCAACTTTGAACGCCTGAACTGAGACTTGACTGTATTTCCGTGGGTTAGTGTGACAGCGTCTGGCCTGACAAGCAACAGGAAATCCCCAGGGCCACCCCATGTAGGGGCGGTCCTAATTGGTTGGAAATGGGTTCAGGATTCCCAACCCTCCCATGTCCGGTTGCTGGGCTGTTCATTTGGTCAAATGAGTTCCATTGGCTGCAATTTCTTATTTGCTGGATCATGGTTTCGAGCTGTCAGTGATGGTTTCCAAAGATACTATCTGTACATTGGGGATCATCCCCAACGATTTGGGAGGGGGTTGGCATTGACAATCATATTGGAGACTGAATCAAAACTGACCATGATTCTGGCTGATAAATCAACATTTGTCCCTTTTTTGGCATGCATTTTCTGATCATCTGGCTTTGATCCTATCAGTCTCAAATTCTTCAACATCAATTTAATAATATCAGCACAGATTTCCTTAATCTGGCTGACCAGTTCAACCAAGGTGAGTTAGGGTACCAGGGGAGGAATCCAAAGAGGGAGGGCTGTTACCCAGCACTCATCTATCACATGGGTGAGGTCTCCCTGGGAGATGAGGGGTACAGCTGCCCTCTTTGGCCCCTTTTATTTAGAAACGGAATGAGCACCCAATATATGCACAGGGGACGTTCCCCTGGACTTACACTTGTAAAGGATCAGCCCTCCAAATGGAGTACCCTATTATTCACCACCACCTTTTCATACAATATTAGCTATCATTTGGTGACAGGAAAAAGTCCCTTCCAATTACTTTATGGAAGACATCCAGATATGCTAGCATTGCTTTATTCCTGTGTTAAATATGCTGGTGGAGTAGAGCCTCAGCGCTATTTGATAACCTTAACTGACATGCTGATTAAACTCCAAACTGAAGCATATTTCACTAGTTTGGCTAAGAAGATTTGGGATCAGATGGATGACCAAGGTAGATGTAGCATCCTCCCACAGTTCAAGGTATAGATCTTGTTCTGTTCCATGACCAACATGGGTTTGGAAGATGGAACAATCTTGCTAGTATAAAGATTGGACCATTTGAGATAATTGAGAAAGACTGGTGTTGATGCCTACACCATTAAGGAACCTGAAATTGGCAGGTTATTAACTAAGTTCATGCAAAGTTCCTCTAAGCATACAATCAATAGGAGCTTATTATCCAGTTAAGGGGGAGTAATATTAAGATTTTAATATGACTGGACAATAAGTTATAGTTCCAGTGGATCATATTTGGGAGTTGAGGTGAGCCTCAAGATTAAGCCATAGATTGTGTCAATACAAAGTGAATTGATCAAAGTAATTATAGCTCATGAATTGAGGGAATTCTGCTGAAGCCTCAATATTTGAACAAAACTCTTAGATCATAGCAAATAGGAATTTACTAAGTGGAGCATGTTGAATCCTCCAAGTAATACTGAGGGTCAAAGAGTTGAGCATGAGAGTGAGAAGGAGGGAGGTTTTTTATGAGGAAAAGAGAGAAGTAGTGAAGTTAATGGAATGAGCTATTAAGTTTATCTACTTAATAAAAAATTTTCACTGGCATAATGATATACCTATTGACTGACTGACTGACATCTGAAACCTTTGAGTCTGATAGGGTCAATCTATTTGGGTAATTGGGTGAGAATTGGTGAATCTTATCGAATCTGAAATTATCAAGCCTGATGGGTTCAATCTATTTAGGTGAGTGGGTGAAAGTTGACAAATATTATTGAATAATTCATCAAATTGTTCATCTGAAGCTAATTGAGTCTGATAAGTTTAATCTATTTGGGTGAGTGGGTGAGAATTGGAAAATATTATCTAGTAATTCACCAAATTGCTCACCTGAAACTCAACAAAAATCAGTATTAGAGTTTAAGTAGGTTAAGTAGTTAGGATAATCAGCTCACCAGCCATGAGGGCAACAGCGGAGCTGTTAGTCCGAGTGGCTCAAGAGTAGTGCTGGCACAGCCTATAGGCTACAATATGAGCTTATCATCTGATAAATTAAATACTGTAGCGAAGCACTGGTATTTGGATATTAGGTTTATATATTTTAAAACCCTGCCTAATTTGGTTTACCTAATTAATAAAATACTTTTAGCAAGTTAAGTAGAAGTTGATTTAGTAGTTTGGAAGATATGTCACATACTCATTATTCAAGGCAAGGGGACTAGGGGACCCTTCTTGCCAACACAAAAATAAAAAGCAGGATAAAAAAGGAGCAAAATTGCTAAAAAAACCAATTTAATCTCTAGTATGCTAGACCAGGTTCCCCTAGCCTAACATAACTGAGGGGAAAGGGGGGCGAATTGGGTGTTTGAGGGAACAGTCACATACACAAAGATTTTAAGTATAAAGAGATGTTTCGGGTAGCAGTTTTGTGTTATTTGATTGCTTCGATAGGTTTTTTTGTTTGGCCGAGTGGTTGATGGCTTTTGTTCGAATCAATAGGACACAGTTTAGTTTTGAGGGGTGATTAGTTATTGGGTTTTTTGATAAGTTCAGTTAGGTTTATCTGAGTGGTTTTTAGTTGATTCGATTGAGCAATTAGATTTGGCTGAGTAGTTTTGTTTATCTATAATATAAAATCTAAATTAATAAATTGAAAAATCTGAAATTTTATAGACACCGTAGCGAAGCACGAATAAATCGGCTACTTATTAAATAAATTGGTATCATTGGGGCAATAGCTCCTTTTAAACACTTTATTATTAAATATTGAGGGCCAGCTATTCTCATATCGCTCATCCATTGCTCATTGGGTTTTACCCCGTGCAACTAGTTTGGCAGAAGCAACCAAATCTGCCAAAAGTTAGCATTACAAAATCAAAATTCTCCATTGGTGGATTCTGGATCTTCTAATTAATGCTCCAAAAGGTCTAGACCTCAAATTACATTTGGTTATGAACTCATCTTTAGAGTCCAACCAAGTTGTTGCCTTCTTTGAATTTGACATTTTTAGAAATTATATACTATACTAGCGGAGTTACCCGTGCTTCCCTACGGTGTCTATAGAATTTCAGGTGATT
The DNA here is from genome assembly GCA_022478985.1 of Massospora cicadina. Taxonomy (NCBI): domain Eukaryota; kingdom Fungi; phylum Entomophthoromycota; class Entomophthoromycetes; order Entomophthorales; family Entomophthoraceae; genus Massospora; species Massospora cicadina. The sequence continues at coordinate 3,671 of JAKSZP010003040.1, read as the reverse complement.
CGAATTGATTAATTTAGATTTTATATATAGTTAAGCAATAACTACTGGGCTAAATCTAATTGCTCAATCGAAGCAACCAAAAAGACCAACCACTCAGCTAAAACTAACTGAACTTATCGAATCAACCAATAACTAATCACCTCCAAAGCTAAACTGTATCCTATCGATTCGACCAAAAACCATCAACCACTCGGCCAAATAAAATAAATTTATCAAATCAATCAGATTCTAAATTATTTTAGCTTTTATATTGGTAGATAGCTATCAATAAGTTCAGAAACAATTAAACCTATTAAAAATTCCAACCTCCAACCACTTAGCTAAAATCTATTAAGTCTGCCAAATTAATTAAACCATCAATCTCTTATCTGAAATTATTGAGCCTATCAAATCAACCAAAAATAAACCACCACTCAGCAAAAACCAATTATTGAACTTACAAAACAGCCAAAAAATACCAACTAAATATCAAAGCCTATAAAACTATTAGATTTGTTTGAGGTACGCTGACCAGGGGATGGACAGTACTGAACACAACACTCAAAATGACAAAACAAAACTACTAACCAGGTGGGAAGCAGAAACTGCTAACCCACCATGGCAGAGGGTGAGGAGGGGTTGGGGTTGGTTTTCAGAAAGACCCACCTTGATCATAGGATGTTGGTTACAGTACTGGATCAGAGCAGAGAGCCAGGGTGTTGGGGCATCTGCATAGTGGGGGTTGAGGTCAGCATAGTAGGAATTTTCCTCTTCTGCATCAAGATAATGATGGGAAAGTGTTTCAACAAAAGCTGCGAGGAGAACTCCAGCTTCTTTGCGGGCTTCAGGAAGTTGGGTGAAAAGGAGATACTGTGGTGGGTGATTTTGGCTGAGGGGTTGAATGAAGCAATTGTTGCAACATTCATAACAGCAATTTCAGCATCATCAAATAGTTTTGAGATGTCACTGCAGGGAGATTCAGGGAAGTTGGGGGGAAGAAGAGGGTGGGCAGGCCATGCTGGAGCTGAGCCACTGACTGGGCCACCATGGTGCATAGTTTTGGGCAGTGAGGAGAGGCCACCACAGCTAAGGTGAGCTGGTGATCACTTTGGAAGGGGGCTGTATTGGGCAGAGGAACAAAATGGTGAGGGGTAGGGGTTTCATCAAAGTCAGGAAGGAAAAATTCCTCCCAACCATAATCACCTTGGCAGAGAGGTTGACCTGTATGCTTACTAATGAGGATATTACCTGATTCATCAGTTTCAGCCAATAGATCCCATGGATTTTGGTTTACTGGAATAGTGGTGTTCAAATTTGGGTGGGTGGGATTAGGTGAATGGGCAGCTGCTTGGGTGCCAATGGTGGTCCAAGAATTGCTCTGATTGGCTGGGGTAGATTTAGGTGGGAGAGTGAGGCTGGAGGTTTTGGGGGGGCTGATTTTCCATGTGGGCCCACTGAATGAGATTGGAGGGTGGGAGGGGGCAGCAAAGCACCCCATACTGAACCTCCAGAGGGGGCTCAGAAGCCACAGCAGCGGACTTGGCCTGAGGGCATGATCTTTTTGCATGGTTGAGGCCAAAGCAGAGGGAACAAATCTGCCTACCATTATTGACTTGAGCCCAAAAGAAATGAACAGGTGCTGCAGCCACACTAGCATGGGGTGGGATTTGTTGGGCTATGGTAGGGTGGTGTGGTATGATGGTGGCTGTTGCCCAAGGAGCAGCAAGGCACTCTGCACCAGATGGAATGGCAAAGATGAGGTTGGGATGAGTGCTATAAGCCATGAGCCCCGCGACCAACTGGTCATACAAAGCCTGGGGTGGAAGGTGGGATGGGAGATTTGCAAAGGATACCACCAGCATGGTGTCTGAAGGGAGGCGAGTACAGGTTGTGGGAATGGGGGTTTTTTATAAATTAGAGGAGTTTGTGCTGCCACTTCAGCATCCTCCTCAGATTGGAACACAACGTCAAAGTAGCCCTTAAAAGGGCGGAAGTCTATAAAGCCAGCTGGCGCAAAGGCCTCAGTGGCTAGGTCAATAATTGCCTTATTGGCATATGGGAACAAATGCCCATAGTCCACTCAAAGGCAATAGCGAATGGCAGAGCGAGGGAGGGTGAGAGGATGGGGGCGATAAGGGTGGATGCGCGCCAGGTGGAGCACTAAGTCCCGTGGAGGGACAAAACGGTTGGAAGCAGTGGATGGGCTGTTTGAGCCCATCTGAAAGCGCTTGCCTGTGGGGCGGAAAATGCTAGGTGGGGGTGCACTGCTGCCCCACACTGGGGTGGCAGGCGGCGGAGCCAAGGACATCAAAGAATAGGTTTGGGCAGATGGCTGTGGATAAATAAAACTTTAAATTTAAAATTGCTCAAAAGTGACTTTGAGCAGTAAAAGAAAGTAAAGCCTATGAAACTATTCAATTAAATGAACATGAAAGTATCCAGCCAAATTGCTATATAATTACCATTAGAAATATACGTTCTAGATCTTATATAGAACTGATGTTTAAATTTATATGATTATATTAAACAATTACATATTAGTTTTCCATTCCCAAACTTTATAGAATACTTGTGCCAAGTTTGGTGATTTTTGGTTATTTGCTCAAGATAATGCATCTATATAAACAAATTAACATACTGATTCTTTTGTAAATAAAATTTAAGATTAATTCTTGTTGATACCCAGCTTACACAGATTTGTTTGTGGGCTTAAAGTTCATCTGATAATCTTATATTTTTTATATTTGTAGATGACTATTGATAAAATTAAGTAATCAAATTATACTTAATCAATATAAATTTACCAACCATTCTGCCATGCCCAATTAAACCTATTGAATTAACTAAACCACTAAACCACTTATCTAAAACGATTAGATAAAAATCAACCAATCACCAACTGCTTTGTAACCAAAACTAAATGTATCAAAACAACAAAAATCACAACTATAAAAACCAATCAACTTTATTAAATCAACCAATCACTAGATTTATTTAAACTGTTAAGCTTATTAATCAACACAAACCCACCAACCGCTCAACAAAACAATTTAAACTACTGAATCAACCAAATATCAAACTGCTTTTCTTTCTCATAACAATCACTTTAGTTACTACAATTTGATTTGAACAGCAAATTTGGATAATCACACACAGGAAAGATGGGCAACTTTTATAAACAAAAATAGTACAACATGGGCGAGCGTCATGGCAAGTAATGCACTTAACGGTGCAACTAAGGGCAAGAAACGCCCTGGAGGGGGACCAGGAACCCAATCTGCAAAGAAATTGCAAACTCAGACACCATCTGGGTTTATGGTATTTACTGTAAAGCACGCGCAATACATGTACATTCAATTCAACCAACCTTTGTCAAAGGTGGAACATGGGATCAGACTCTTCCTTGAGGATGAGTCACTGACCCTGTGGGAGAAAAAATGTGAGGCACAGCCCTCACTTTTCCCTCACGCAATGTACATAGCCACCAACAACATGGGCCATGGCTGGATCAATATTGGTTTCAAAACAGCCGATGAAGCCAATGCCACAGCAAAAATCTGTGTGGAAATTGCCCTTCCTGAGGGCAAAAAAATTGTGCACACCGCATGCATCAGATGGAACAAAGCAAAAACTTTGTTCATCTTTTTTGACTCGCTCCCCACCAACCTTCCTTGTAAGGTAATCAAGGAGGA